>CATIWR010089484.1:0-57221 GCA_949677035.1 Omphalea diandra | reverse complement strand
TGCGGTTGCGATTTACATGTTACTTTGGAGTTTAACAACTCCTTCCATCTCTTCTTGAGAGATTTATCTATTTCTGCAAAATCAACACTTATTTGAAATATTAGTGATGATCAATCTTCTTTGTCAAGATCAAAAGAGGTTTTAGACTTAGGATTAGCCATCCTAGTCCAAGAGCCATGGTTAGTAAACAATAATAGAAATCCTCACAAAAACACTTTTTTACGTGTTTACACTTAATCATTGTTGCCCACAATCGTTTTAACTAAAATTTGTTTTTTCCTTCTTATGAGTTCACCATTCTTGCCTTTTATCTCTCAAGATTCATTTTTTTTAAGTTCTTTGAGGACTAAGTTACTTTATGCCAAGTAATGCTTAAACCGAACACAAACAAGTAAAAACAAGCTCTTAAAACACTTAAAAATAAAGGAATTGAAAAAAAACACAATTGGTTACAAAAAAAATTTCTAAAAACCAAATCATAATCTAAGAATTTAGAAGGAATTTGAAGTTGCAAACTGGTGTTTTGAACTCAAGATTATGGTAAGAAGTATGCAAAGGCTGAATAAAAAAGGAAATTTTAAAATCGGCTTTAAACAATACCTTTCCAATTCTTAGCTCCTTTCCTTTATTTTTTTTCCTTTTCTCTTCTTTTCTTTTCTTTCTATTTTTGCTCTTTTTTTAAAAACTTTTGGAAGTTAAAACAAACTTAGAATTGCAAAAAAATATAAAGAATAACTCAAAAACATAAAAGAACACAAGGAAGCCGAATTTAACACTTATAAAGGTATTTTTGAATTTTGGAATAAGGTTCGGCCCTAGACACCAAAAAACATAAAAAAGATGATTAGTAATAAAAGAAACAAACTGGAAGGACAAAGAATGAAGAATTTATAGGAAACACACTATAATCAAGTTTTCCTTAATTTAAGAAAATTTCGACAACTTCCAAATTTCAAGAATTTTTTTTAAATCAAACACTTCAAATATGCAATTAAGGACACAAAAGGGTTAATTCATGAAGAAACACAAATTAGAATGGATGGAAAACACAAAATTAAAGATTTTGCAAAGTTTCCTAATTTTAGGAATTTTTTAAAAATATGCAATTTTGATGTAATTTGATTTTGATTTTTGACAATATGATATATGATGATGAAATAAGACTAATGAATGATGAAATAATGGAAACAAATGTATTTGGATGGAAGAAATCAACGATGGTTGAATGGAGCAAAAATTTGGATGGAAGAAATCAAAGATAGCCAAATGGAGCAAAAAAGAAGAAGAATGTGATTTCAATAAAGAACAAAACAAGAACAATGCAAGAACAAAAAAAGAATGATACCTTTGATCTTGAATTAACCATGCTTTGATACCAAAAGATACAAATGAGGTGCTTTGAATCCTTACTTATATGTTGAACACAAGTCCCAAAACTTTAATTCAAATATCAAAACAAGATAAATCCTTAAATCCTAACTAGAGCGTTTGAAAACTTGTTTCTAATAACCTTAGAATATTAAAGATTTAAGTGGTGTTAATCTCAACCTTATATTAACTAAGTAATTTAAGACCTAGATTAAACAAGTTTGTGAAATTATTAAACACTCACTCAATAATTTCACCAAACCTTATTAAGAACTCAAGAAGAGAATTAAGTATCACAAATAACTTTAAGCCAAAGGAATAATTATCAAAATGTTATTAAGCTTGGCCGAATATGAGGCATATTGGTCTTAAAAGCCTTAGCGAAACATAGCTTCCTAATCCTTTAAGGAAGAGACAATATTAAACTAAATAGGAAAAATTAAAGAAATATTATGATTGACCAATAAGATTAGTCCAAGATATTTTCTTAACTAAAGAATTATAAAGGAAGCTATAAATAGTAAAAGTCCTAATTAGAAAAGGAGAAGTATTCGACCAAAAAGGAAATCAAACATTATGTGAATCTGCAATAAGATCTAATCAATTAATACTTATTATTAATTCATGTTTTATAGTTAATTTTAAATTATTATTTGCTATTTGTCGAACAATTGTATATAATACAGTTACACATCATTATTTTATATTATATTATATTATATAAAATTATCATATGGAAAAAATTTCTAAATAAAGAATTAGAAAAATTAATATTGCTTAAAAAATTTTTAGTCGATAATTTTTTATTATAACTATTTCACATATGTATTTATATTTACAATTATCTGTTAATTTTATTTTTGATAATATAATATTTAATATTATTTATTTAATTGATTATTAGGTGTTACTTCATTTAAATCTCATATAAGATCAAAGTATAAATCAATAAATAATTTTTATTGTAAACACTTCATGTATAATTATAAATTTTAATAAATTTATTTATTTATTTGGTAAATTTTTTAAAATAATAATTAATTAATTAATAAAATAAATACTAAATTTATTTACTTGACAAGAATACTAAATTTATTTATAATTTATTAATAAAATTATACGGCGAGTTTGGCGAGATCGATTGATTAATAAAAACAAATAAAATATGGAAAGCTGCAAAGTATTCTTTTCTTTGAGCTCAAGACAGAAGAGAGAACGGTTTACGAGAATTTGTATATAACAAATAGAATTAAAAGGCAGCGAAATACACTCTATCCTCTCTCTTTGCTAAACGCCACCATGGCCGCTCTGCAGTATTTGGAGTCTCTGCGCAACGCGCATCCCGACCAGGCCGAATGGTTCAATTCGCTTGCAGATCTGTACCAGAAGAAACTCTGGCACCAGCTTACTCTCAAGCTCGAGGAGTTCGTTGCTACTGCTGTCGTTCAGGTCTCAATTTCGTTGCTCCTTTTTTTTTTTTACATGTCTTTTATGGTTGTAGTATTTTTTTTTTATTTTGAATTTTGATAGCGTTTAGGTTTTTCTAGATCTCTACGGGGTATGCCTGTGGTTCCTTTAACGAAATTGAGATTTTGGACTAGAAATCCTAGTTCAGGTTTAGTTAATTAGGGTTTTTGAGATGTGCTGCAATGTCGGATCTTTAGGACTCTATGTATGCTTTTGATTAGAGTAATAGGGTTTAACATGCAAAATTAGGTTTTTGTTTGCACGCTCGATTGCCAACTTTGTTTGGCTTTCTATCTCTTGCCTTGCTGCTGAGAGTTTCTATATTCGGAGTTTTAAGCCTGTTCCCTGGTTGTAATAGGTTCAGCTGATGCAGTTTTAGTTTTAGTTTTCCTTCGTGTTTTTCTTATTTCTTGTATTACTGTGGCTTTTATTACACTTCCAGTAATATCTGCAGATTATTTTTATTTGCTTGACAAGTTTTTTATGAGGTAATAAATCTCAGTCTTTATGGACTTGGATTAATCTTTTGACAGTTTATATACCATCTGATATGCACAGCCTTCTTCTTGCATTGCAAGTGAAGCGTAATTTTTTTTGGTTTTTGACCCTCGTTGGCATGTTATCTCACTCCATTCCATTGGTTACTTCATTCTTCCTTACCTCTGCTACCTCTTATTTGCAGTTCCCATGTATTAAAATAGAATGGCCCCTCTTCTCTAGTTATTAAGTTCATTAGTTATTACATGGTGGGGTGAAATTATGTTTTTCCATCTACACCTCTAATTCCTTTTCATTGTTATTATATTTCAGGCTGGCGATACTTTGATACAGTTATATCATAATTTTATATCTGATTTTGAGACCAAAATTAATCTTCTCAAGCTTGCACATTTTGCGGTTCTAGTTTCAAAGCAATATAAAGAAAAAGAATCTGCGATTAGCTATCTTGATGGGGTGATTGAGAAGCTCCGAACAACAAGAGAACAACGCACTGAAGAGCCAATTCTTTACATTAAGATGCAATTAGCTCTGTTAAAGCTTGAGCAAGGGGATCAAAAAGAGTGCAAGAAGCTTCTAGAAGATGGAAAGAGTACACTAGAAAGTATGACTGATATTGATCCATCGGTCTATGCTAGTTATTATTGGGTTTCATCTCAGTACCATAAGTATCGTCAAGAATTTGCAGAGTTCTATAAAAATGCTCTTCTTTATCTGGCATATACATCGGTGGAATCCCTCTCGGAACCATTTAAACTGGTAGGTGCTAATATTTGCGTCTATATTACAAAGACTTAAAGGATCCTCCTGAATATTTTTTTTAATGTGTCATCTCTTGCTAAGATTGTTTTTCTTGTTAGCTGTACCAATGGCATTCAACCTGAAATGCTTTATTCATTGAATAAGGTTTCTTCTTTACCTGCTTTGTTCTAAATAATTTTACTTCTGTTTATCATATGCCACCGTGTGGAGCCTATAAAATATTTTATTGCTGATTTCTGTCTGGAACAAATGTTGGAGCTTAAAAATTTAGTTTGAAAGAACTGGGTTCAAGTAGGAAAATTTTGTTCAGGTGCTGCAATCCAGATCTAAGGTTTCATGCATGAGCAATTCAAAGTTATGTTTCTTCTACTTTGTAATAGCTTTATAACTATTTGCCACTGCTATAAATTTGGAAAAAGGAAGGGGAAAGAAGAACAGAAGAAAAAAGAGTGGGGGGGGGGCACGCGGGATAAGAGAGAGATCATTGGTATATCCTTAGGTGCAAGGAGATTATAACAAAGTTTCACCTTTGCCTTAAATCTTTAGGACAGTTGGTCATACCTGCATCATGTTGCATTATTTGCGTCCACCATACCCAATAATTCTAGTTTTGAAATATAGGCATTAATGCATATCTTAAAGCAATATGAAGTTGCAATATCTAACTTATATGTTCAGAAATTAGCTTTTTTAGGTTTTAGACAGGCATTTAATTTATTGATGCCATGATCCCTACAAAGGGAAATCATCATTATTGCATTAGTGAATTTGAGGATGCTTGGATTGCCTTTTTGCATTTATTAGCACATGAATAATTTTCTCATAGAACAAATTCTAAGATTGCATGGCTTAGATTTGTTTCATTGTGTGCATCTTGAGATTTGAATTACGTTCTGTTCACAATTTGACTGTTTAATCGTGCAACTTTAGGATTTGGCGTTTGATCTTTCTCTTTCTGCACTGATGGGAGACAACATCTACAACTTTGGAGAACTGCTTGCTCATCCTATTGTAAGAATATATCTGGAGATCTTCTTTTCAAAAATATTTCTTAGTTTTCTCTGATTTTTTGTTATTGAAATTCTATTGTTCGTTAGAGTGTCATGATTTAGGGAAAGTTGGCATTGCATGTTTAAGCTGTCATGTTCTGGTAGATGCTGCTATAACTTTTTGGCTGCATTGATATTAAAAGTCAGTGTAAGCTATGTTAGTTTTTAATTATTTGTCTTGAATCCATGCTTTTATGATAGACTAATTGATTTGTATGGTGATTCACACAAGATAAATACCATTATCAGAATGTTCAAAAAAAATTTAGAGGCTTCACGAGATATGTGACACGGAATATGTTTCTTATGAGAGAGAAATGAAAGATATAGGAGGGTTTGTTGACATGGTATCAGGTCTGCATATAAAGATTAAGGTAAGAATTGAACAATACCAGCGTGAATTATGATCTCCTCGGTTCAACTGGAATCATAGTTCCTGAATTTCTCTCTATGTAGTTAAAAGCAAAAGGCACACTTAAGGCAATATATTCGTTCCCATCCCCTTGAAGCCCAAAGCGCCCACCTGAATAAAGCAAGGTGCAAAATCCTAAAAAGAAATAAGTAAAAATATATATGCCAAAAACATAAATCTTTAAAAAACATAAATCTAGTAATAATCAAAACTTGTAAAAAGTCACTGTGCATGAAAAAATAAAACTAATATGATATTTTAAAAAAAATCTATGGAACTGGTCAGGAATCAAATATTTAAATCTAATGATAGAAATAATATTAAACTAATATCATTGTTAGACTCTTCGCCTAAGTCCTAAACACTTCGATTATCATAACTTGATGCATATCCTTCAATATCAATCTCATAATCATCCAAGTCAGCTTCTTGTATTCCCAGTCGGTTCTCCAACTCCTGTTGCTTTTGCCACAGCTCCCCAAGCCAAACCATCACTATCATATTCTATCTAAAGTATAGAAAAGAGCAGATGCCGCATAAATATTCTATCTAAAGTTATTATGTCTAGGTCTTAAGGTTTTAAAAGACTAGTTTACCCTAAGTAAGTGGCGCTCTAAATAGCTAATAAAAACAAAACTTGCCACTTGTAAAGTTTAAACTTCAAAACAGAAAAAAAAGACCAAATCACAAAACTGTTCACTTCCTAAATTGAGCACAACAAAAAGTATAATGTAGCACTGGACTCTTTTAGCGCTTCGTTTGTGTACTTAGGCGCACCAGGCAAGTGTTTTTGACGACACTGATTTCTTTGTCAATCAAAGATTGAGAGAACTCTTCGAATTGTTGATTCATGTACACCTGTTTATAGACTCATCTTCAGCTATTTTTTAACTAAGTGTAATGGAGTTGTTTGTTCTAGATTTTATAATCTGTCATTTGAACTGTTTGGATAGAATCTGAACGGTGGATGGGTATATATGATATACTAGTTCAGTAGTTTCAATTACTCTCATGGAATGATGAATCATGAATGTGCGAAAAAACTTTATGTATGTGTACTCTGTCTTGAAAGTGCCCTATTAGACATAGTTTTGCATGCAATAACATGGTTTATAGCTTGCAAATTTCATAACTTGTTTCCCAGCAAAACAGAATTAGTAATTAGATTTGATGTGAAATCATGTCAATATTTTGTGTTCTATGCCTAAAGTATGAAAAAATTTTCTGAAGATAAGAAATTGCTTATGGAAAATTTCTCCATCCATCAAATTGTTGGTGTTGATGAAGCTGCTGGTGGGTGAAGATTGGCCCCTATTTTACTTAATGTCTAGATACTGTTATATAGCACCAGTTTAAAATCCAGCATTCAGAAACCTGCTCGTGTGCTGACAAGAAAAATGTCTTATTCACATTCTAGCATTGGAGGTCAAAGTCTACTTACTCTTGGTTCCTAATTTGCATGAAATGTAAAAAGGTTGCTTGAAGGCAACCCAATTGACTAGATGCTCTTACTGGTTGCGAGCTGCAGATGATTGCAGTTGAGTCTTTTTAAGCCTTAAAAGAAGATAAAATTTGGAAAAATTTTTGGAGGTCAAAGTGTTGTTACTCAGTTCCTAATCTGAATGGAATGTGAAAGGCTGCGTGAAGGCAACTCAATTAACTCGATGCTCCTAATGGTCAGGGGCTGCAAATAATAGCAGCTGAGTGTTTTATAGCTTTTCAAATATGACCTAATTTGGAAATTAATTTTGCTCTCTTTACTAGTGAGCTGTGATCCTAAATGCAACCTTAAATTACTAAATATGAAAATTAATTTTGAGAATAAAGGAATCCTGTAGCTGTAATATGCTAACATGTGATGAAAATATGATTTTGCAAATTTGGAAAGACATGTAAAAAATTCATGGCAAGAAACATCTAGTACAAGTATCTTCACAATGAAAAAAAGCATCTTGCTTGAAAGTCTTTAAGCAGTAGAGGTGATGGGAATGATATGTGCATGACTATTCAATGCCATGTCTAAGAGTTGGTGTTGGTGCACTAAATGTAAACCTCGAAGTTCTACCTGGATCTGTATCACGCCAGCTGATTTTGGATATATTTCCTCTTTCTTGGCCATGTATTCTTTCTAGACTGCATTACTTTTGGTTTCCCTTCACTATAGAAATTTTGAAATTAAGTCTTGTGCATCAAGGAGTAGTTTTTTATTTTTCATTTTTGTCCTTGTTCTGATAAATCAGGGTTCCTTTACCAAATAACACAAGTGTGCATGCATGTGAGCTCTTTTGTAAATACCCTGCTATATTGTGTAGCTTTATTCCTCTATAAAAATATAAGGAGCAATTGTCTTCTGGATTGATGAATGTTTTTGTCCTTGTTCTGACAAATTCAAAGTTCCCTTACTCAATAACACAAGCATGCATGCTTCAGATAAGCTCTTTTGTGATTCCACTGTTAGTTTCCTGCTGAAAGAAGTGGTATTGTTTTTGCCAGGAGTGGCTTGAAATCTAGTTCCAATTCTGTTGATGTTATATATATTTTTATTTGGCATTTTATCTTTCATTTATGTTTGGGATGATCACAGTTCAATCTTAAAACAGATAAGGAGTCTTCTGGGAACACAAGTTGAGTGGCTTTACTATATTCTTCAGGCATTTAACTCTGGTGATTTAGTTCGCTACCAAGAATTGTGCCGTGTGCATAATGCATCCCTGAGGGCCCAGCCAGCATTAGTTGAGAATGAACAGAAGCTATTGGAAAAGATTAACATTCTTTGCCTTATGGAGATCATCTTTAGGTATCATTTTACTTCTCTTTATCTTAAATGCCATCTCTTTACTTTGACTTTCATCTGCTAAGATATGAAAATTTAGCATCATCTTTGTATATGAATTAGCAATGACATGCTTCCTTGCAGCCGTCCTTCTGAAGATCGAACAATTCCTCTAAGCATCATTGCTGACCGCACAAAACTTTCCATTGAGGATGTGGAGCATCTTCTCATGAAAAGTCTTTCTGTAAGTCCTTCCTTGAGATATTGGGAGTTACTATTCATGTTTGCATAAGGTGTTTTATTTTCTAATATATTTTCATTAAATGCAAGGAAAGGCGATGGTAGAATAATATATAAGAATAGGAATTCTTTTATCATGCATTTGAGGAATATCATTCCATAATTATCTACGGCTATTTATGTTGAATTGTTACATCAAACAGAGCATGACAAGATTGTAAATAATCAAATATTGTGAAGCTTGCTTTCTATTGTCTGTTGGAACTGGACAGTGGAATTTGGCCTATTCTGGCACTCAAAGCAAAGAATATGCTCTTGGTGAATGAGACATGTTATTTTAGTCTCTGGCCGTCTAATAATAAGGTCGACAAGCATTCTTTGCAATTGCAAACTGGGTAAGCAGGAATACAAAGTGCAACTTCTATTACAGAATCAAATTACCTGCCAATTAATTGACTTAAATTTCCTGCTTCTGGTTGGATGGATGGTGTTTGGCTTTACTTCACCCTTTTGATCCCCAGGAAGCTTGTATTGAGTTTTGGGACTGTTAGACTGGCAAAATATATAAATAAAGAAAGTAGATATTTGGTTGTTGGTCTTATATTCTGCCTGATAGGCATCTGATCTCTAGACATATGTAGTCAACCTGATCTCAACAAAAGTCAAATGCTTCATTTAAGCACTGAAACCTTAAGGAACATAGCCACAGATTAATAAAGTGAAACATTCGCTTGACTAAAGTGAAGCACTTGATTCCTGTTTGCAAATTGTGATTGCATTATGAAGTGAAATTGCCTGAATAAAAACAGAAGTGTAGAAATAAAAACATTGATTATTAAACATATTAATTAAATAGTTATAAGCTGAAAAGTAAATAGAACATATGTTATTTGTCTGCCAGTCATTAAGTAGGGTCCAGTTGCCATGACAAGGAGGAGGGGTGATTGTGGTCAGCAGCTGAGTTAAGCAGGCACCATAGATAGCTTGCATACCCGAGAGAGAAGGTATTCTTTGATTTGGGTCTATGAAATTTGTCCACTCCAAAATTTTTAAGAGACATATTTGGCTTTGTTCTCAAGTGGTCATCTTTAGTGAGTAGTGAGATAGAAGAGGGGAAAAGATAGACAAGATGCGATGGTGAAGATTAAGTAGGAGAATTTTCTTTCACTTCATATATCTCAACAGAAACTGACTTTCTGGCCTCACCAGTCGTTTAGTTAGTGCACTATATTTTGTTTGGCACTCTTTTGATGTTTAAAGTATTGCTCCAGTGCTCTATGATTTGTTGATTATGCTTTTGACGAAACAATGGATCTTTTCTTATTTTCCATGTCATTGCGGTTTGATAGTTAATAGAGCTTGACAATACTGCTCTTTGCATCCCCAGGTGTTGATGAAATGGAATGAATACTTTTCTTATTTTTCAACATAAGTGAATAAATATTTTTAGCGTATGCATCTTATATTTTTGTGCTTAGGAGTAGGAATTATGTTTGCTTCACTATTTGTGCCCCTAATGAAACCTAGAAAGTATTCTTGTTATCCTGAAAGAAATGAATACTGAATTCCTTGAACCTTCTAACAGCTAGCATCCTGCCAACTTGTCTCTAATGTACTTACTGGAATCATTCCTCAGTCTGGAAGCAGTTAACAGACTGGAGTTTAGGACAATGAATGGAGAAAGAGAAATAGAAGGTTAATATGTTAGGTTTAATGCTAATGATTGTATCCCTTAATCCTTGGTGTTTCTTCCTGAGAGCAGTCTGGGGATAATCCTAAGTTGTTGGATAGCAAGTTGATTTATCTGCTAGTCAAGTTCATTTGTTAAATGGAAGATATCAGTCAAGTTCATTTGTTAAATGGAAGATATACACAAAAAGGATATTGATCCTATCTACTTCCACTTTGTGAGATGTGGTTGGAATGTGTTGAAACCCTTGGAAGCCATGCAACCTGGAAAAGGATAGTATATTTGAGAAGAGACTTAAACGCCAAGCAAAACTTTCTTAACCAGTTCAACTGCAGTATCAGAAGCCCAAACCTGGCTGTCATGCAGTCAAGTTGCTCCTTTTTAGTATAAATGGTAACAAGCTCAGGAAATGCATTAAGAAAAAACAGAAATGCGTTAAGAAACAACAGAAACAACTAGGGAAATACTGATATCTGAAAACTCAACTTAAAGATCCTATCTATAGTCTGAGTGGAAGTTATTTTCACTTTGCATATGAATCGATAAATTTTATATTTGTAATGACAAATCAAACCATTTAATATTCAATCTGAATTTTCTTGTCATAGGTTTTTTTGCCTTCTGTTTTCTTTAATAAACTTTCTTGTTTAAGAGAACATTTTTTAAGCTTCAAACACAAGAAGGAATAAAATCAAGAATTCAGCACAATTATGATAATTTAGCACTTGCAACTGCATTAACTTAAACTTGGTTGTTACATTCTAAATTTTTGGTTGTGCAATTGGTTATTGGGGTCAAATTTATCCAAATTGGTATAATTTGCAAATGAATTTTAATGTTACAAGCTATTGAAACTACAAAATTAAAGTACAACCTGCTAGGCTAAAAATTCAAAATGAATTCTACAGTTAAATCAAACATGAGTATATATTTACAAATGATCTTTTTTTCAGTGAAATGCGTTTTCAAATGAAACGAATTCATGATGAATTTGTACCAAACATTATGTTCAAAAATTGTATCTACTATAACCATTGTTTTACCGCAGGTCCATCTTATTGAAGGAATAATTGATCAAGTTGAGGGAACAGTACATGTATCATGGGTGCAGCCAAGAGTTCTGGGAATTCCACAGATCAAATCCTTGCGAGATCGACTGGATAACTGGCTGGATAAAGTACACACTGCTTTGTTATCCGTTGAAGCTGAAACACCTGATCTAGTTGCATCGTGATTTCTTTCTTATGGCCCTTTTCTCTTCTCTATGCACCAATTTCTTGATTTGATAAGACCAGAAAGGAAAATTAAGTAGGCAGCAAAGTGGAGAGACTAGTGTAAGTTATCAAATTGATTTGATAACAATTTGATAACAACTTTGTTTGCTTCCTTTTTATATTTTGCAGAAGCTTTTCCTGAATCAAATTTCTAAAGGAGCTGCTGTGTACTCGCGTTGAATTTTTTATTTCTAAGATGGCATGCCTAAACGATGAATGCTAAATTATTGATTGGAAAACAAAAAGAAGGTTCAACTTTTAATTAAACTAGTTTGTATTTACTTCTGAGTCGTTAGGATCTGATTCACTGCTTATGGAAGTAGCTGCCTTTTATTTCTGGTGCTCATAATGTGTTTAAGTTGTGACAGACTTGGCAATGACGCTAGTTTGCTATTTCATCCTCGTCCTCGGAGGAATTTATGATAGGAGCAGGGCAGCGATGTCTAGAACTCATAAATTTTTTTAAGATAAATTTTATGGTAATGTATTTGTAGTGTTATTGTATAAAATTTAAAATGTAATTTATTAATTATTTTGTTAAAAATAAAAAATTATTTAAAATAATAAATAATTATATATATTAATAAAATTATTATTTAAATATTTAAAAATTATATGAGTAACGTTGATCTTTAAAGAAGTTAAGAAAAGGATTTTATTTGTTTTTTTCTTTATTGGGATTTGAAATTTTTTATGTTAATATGAAGCATGATTATATTAAATAATAGCAAATCAGTTTGCGTAACGTTACAAATTAAATTCATTTAAATTTTTTTATATAAATATATTTTTATTTAAAAATTTCAATGATATTGTAATCTAAAAATTTATAAATGAAAGATATTTGTTATAAAATATAATACATGATGCTAAACCTATATTCAAAACATGAAGTTTATATGTTATTTACGTATAGATAAAGCTATGGAAGTATTTTATTTGCCGAAAATTGTGGAGCAGTAAAATAAAATGTGGAGTAGTTCTAAAATTATTGATTTGTCAGTCATATTTATAACATTAAGTTTATATATTATAAAAGTAGAGGTGCAGCTGTAGAAATATTATATTTATAAAAAACTTGTAGTACAGTAAAAAAAAAAATTGAAAAGCAGTTGCCCTGAAGTTATAAATTCCACACATTATCCATACTTTATCATCCAAGAAATAGTATACAAAATGAAACTATATATTTTTGAAAAGATAAAATATAAATATAAATCGATATAACTATTTAAGTGTACCTTAAAAGGCTAAAACGATAAGTTCAGGACAATTGATATCTATTATAACTTCGTCATAATTAAAGATGACGAAATTATGATGGGATAATGAAAGAAACAAAAAATAAAGATAATTTTATTACTATTGATAATGTTTAATATAACAAATAATTTAAAATTTAAATTAATATTATTTGTATTTTTATTTTTTTATTCTTCCTTATCCCATTCTCTAAATGATAATAAAAGATAATGATGATAAACTTTATTCATTAACTTTAAGATTATTATCTATTTCAATTCTTTTACCAAACACTCTAGTAAGTATAAGAGGAAATTATTCATATATTTAATTACTGATAACCAAACAATATAACAGAATAATACCCAATAGTACATGAAAAATAAATATAGAGATAATTAATTATCAATTTCAAACATCATCCTTGAATTATTATTTTTAAAAACATAAAATTTCTTTTAAACCTTCAAAATCAACTTGAAATCCAACAAAAATATCTTAATCGATCTTACAACTAACCTAAAAAAAACACGTAACTTCAAATCTCTCATCCACATAACTCTAAGCTCTATGTATAGTAATATACATTGACATATAAAATAAAAAGATGGCACCAACCATATGGTCCACCATTTATTGTTGCTATGATATACACCTCATGGAATACATAGACACAGGAGAGGGAGAATCCATCGTTGGTGGTGCAGCATACACTCTAGGATGATAACTCTCCAGTCCATAATCCACCATGGAGCGGTACTCCAAATTCTCCTCATGATAAACAAATTCCAAAATTTTAACCTCTTTGTTCCTCTTCATATGGTCTCAAATGTAATCAATCCTGCTAATATACCTCAACTTTTCGTACAATCTGCCACACACAATCTAACCTCATTAATTGGCAACTTATAGTTATAAAATAAGGAAAAATATTGAAATTCAAAAAAGAAACATTAGAAACACACATCACACTATCTCCCATACAACAAATTGACTGTGGATGCAAGAGCTAGCAATGCTACATTATATTCCTTTCCACTAAATATGACCACAATAAACTTGGCCTCGTACAATCTGCAAGTATTCCTTCATCTAAGTAGTCAATTCAGACTAATCTATTTGGACCTTTCAGAGAACCAAATTAGTTGGGCAGCACCTCAATAGATTGGTGAAGATGGAGACAACTATCTTAGCTATCTGAATCGTTCATGAAATCTCTTGGTGAGTCTACCAGAAACTCTTTCCTGGCTAGTGTTGTCGTGTTGGACCTACGCCATAACCAGCTGCAAGGGAATATTCCAACTCCTCCACCATCTGCTAGCTATGTGGATTATTCGAACAATAAGTTTTCTTCTTTCGTCCCGCCTAACACTGGTAACTCTATTTTCTTCACCATTTTCTTTTCTCTATCAAACAACGGCCCTGCAGGAGGTATTCCCAAATTTGTATGCAATACTCAGCTGCAAGTTCTTGATCTACCTAACAATAGCTTGAATGGCACAATGCTAGATTGTTTAATTGAGAGAAGAGAGACTCTAGTTGTTCTGAATTTAATGAACTGCTTCAAAGGCCACATTCCTGACAAATTTCCAAGTACTTGTGGATTACAAAATCTATATCTGCATGGAAACCTATTAGCAAGGAAGGAGCCACAATCTTTCGCTAATTGCACTGCATTAGAGTTTGCTCAAATCAATTCTTGTAACCAAACTACTCAGATCTTAATGATACATAATGAATTGATTACCAAAGCCGAATTAAAATATTAACATATATTGTAGAAAGATAGGAAAGAGCAAATAATACCAGAAAGCATTGAAATTGAATAAGTAGAAGTGGTAGCTATAGTTGTAATTGAGGCAGCAACAAAAATATGCTATGAAATCCTTAAAGCAAATGCAATCGAAGTCCCTAGAGTCTCGAGAAAATCCTGTATTTTTTTTTTTATTTGTTTTTGCCTTCACTACTAAATCTAGCAAGATTTCAGCCTCTTATGGATCAACGAATAACGCCCATCTTCCCAAATCATCCAACAGACTGAAAAGCATATAACTTTCAACTCAAAAGACCAATCTTTACCAAAATAGGATGCAAATATCAACTTCTCAATAATTTTAAATATAAAGGCCATCTAAAATCCAAAAAAAGCCATGCAATGCCAAAATAGCAAATCTTTGTGGCTAAAAACACACATTGGTAACTACAAACCCAACCCTAGACAAAATAAGAATAGAAAACAAACCAGATCTGCCAACATCATTGACACATAAAAAAACACCACAGAATATAAAGGTAGAGGCCATCCCAAATCGAGAGAAGAACATGCAAGCAAACCACTGTTACCACTAAGTGCTAAAAGCAAAAGATGTAGATTAGTAAAGGGATAATAGAAGGGACCACGAATAATTGATAAATTTGAGAAAATATAAGCATAAGAACAACACTAGAGCTAAAATCGTGAAGAACGAAAGAGAAAGGAGCAAGGGCATGAGCTTCCATTTTTTTTTTTTTCCGAATGAAAGTGGATAAAGAAATAGAGAAAGCAGAATAACAACATAAACTAGATTTGAAATATGGTAAGAGAAGAAAGTGTTTGCGTGCCCTAGGGCAATTTTTGTAATGTATATTTTTATTGTTGTCATAGTTATATTTTTATTTATTACTAAATGATAAATTTCATGAATAATTAATTTATGACTTGATAGTAAAATTTAAGTGTCAATAATTCTATTCTAAATATCGCTAAATCAGTTATTATTGTTCGGATAATAATAAATGAAAATTAGTATGTGTTTTGATTGATTATTATGTTTTACTAATAATGGATATAAAATATTAAGTCAAACATATAGATACATGTTTAAAAATGTTGTATTAGACTGCCTAATATGAGAATATTTCTCATGTAATAGTATTAATTTAATCTTCTAACTTGAAAGTCACCTTAGATTTCAATAGAATGAACTTTATGTTTGATATAGTCTAACATTATCTTTAAGCAGTTAATGATACAGATTAATATTGGATATGAAATATATTATAGATTATCATAATGTAAATTGCAACTTGTAATGGAGACTTTCGAGGTGCAAGTTGGTGATTCTGATGACACAAGATGGTGATTTTTCAAGACATGAGGTGGAGTCCATAGATGGCAACTTAGGCAAATTCATGGAGACAAATATTTACCCCTAGGATTGACCTGTGATCTTTATATTGGCTCATAAAGATCAATCTAGCTTAAGGGCCATGCTATGACACACTTATTTTTAGTATTATTATGTATGGATGTTTATGATGCAATGCATGTGATGTATGAGTTGCAATATACTTGTACATAATAGGATAAAAAACCAGTAAAATCCTTTAATAAAATTAAGTCATAAAAATGCCCACCATAGTTCAAAGACTTATTTATATTAGGCAATCTTAGTGAGATAAGATGGATAATGGTGATATCTATAAGTTTGAAATGGTTAGATTTAACTAGGTTACCAAAATGGTTTTGAACCTAGGGTATTAGATGAGATAAGCTGAGACATGTGATGTCAATGATATCCCATAATTATCCAAGAGTTGCATAAGATGTAATTGGTAAAGTGTTACCTAAATAAATAACCAAATTTTCAGTGATAAGCCAAAGCTTACTTAGAATTAGGTGAAAACTGAATCTTGGCCATTAAAATTTCAATTGGTGAAAGTTGTAATTTGAGGGTTAATGATTTGATAAAATTTAATGGGAGTTAATATTTAATAAAATGTTAAGTGCACTCTCTATATCTTTATTATAGATTATGGCTTCAAAAGACGTCTAATTTGTGACTATGATCGATCCTTGAGAAGGATAAATTGAATGAGACTAATTTCCTTGATTGGTACATAAACTCGAGAATTTTTCTTAAGCAAGAAAGAAGGAAATATGTCTTAAATCAACCTATCCCTGTAGCGCATACTGCTAATGCTTATGAAGCCTAAAGGGATGCTCACACTAAGCATCTCAATGACTTAGTAGATGTCACTTAACTCATGCTTGAGCTTTATAAGCAACTAATGGAAATGGAGGCTTATACTATAGTAGGTCATCTCAAGGACATGTTTCAAGAGAGTATTCAAATTGAAAGTTTCAATACCATTAAGGCTATACTCTTGTGCAAGTTAGCGACTAGTGGCTCAATTGATCCTCATGTTCTAAAGATGAATGGTCATCTTAAACACTTGCATAAACTTAGTCTTGTCATTAGCCAAGAGTTGGCTACTAACATCATTCTCTAGTGTTTGTCCGATGCATATGATCCATTCATCATGACCTATAAAATGCATAATATGGAGAAAATGATTTCTAAATTGCATGGGATGCTCAAGATTGTTGAATAGACCATCAAGAACAAGAATAAGGATGTTCTGATGGTCAATAAAAGAAAAGTTATGAAAAATAAAGAAAAAGGAAAGGGAAATAAGAAGGCTACAAAGGACTTGAAGAAATCCAAGACCAACCTTAAGCCTAAACCTTTAAAGGAGGGAGCATGCGATTTCTGTAATGAGCCAGACCATTAGAAAAGAAATTACCAGTTTTATTTGGATGATCTCAAAAAGAAAAGGGACATTCAGGTTATTGCTCTACGTATTCATATTATATAAGTCAATTTATCTACTTTTAAATCCACTTCATGGGTATTAGATACTGGATGTGGATCTCACATTTGTAACAATGTGCAAGGTTTTAAAAGGAATAGATCATTGGCCAATGGCAAGGTGAACCTACAAGTTACCAATGGAGCAAGAGTTGTTGCCTTAGCCATAGGAACTTGTGAGTTAGCTTTGCCTAATGGACTTGTTTTGACATTAAATAATTGTTATTATGTGCCTACATTGAGTAGGGACACTATTTCTGTTTCTTGTTTGGACATTAAAGGTTTTAAATTTATTATTAGGAATAATAAATGCTCCATTTCTTATGATGACATGTTTTATATTTATACTCATCTATCAAATGGTTTTTATGTCATAACTCTCAAAAATAATAATGTTGAGTACATTTATAATATTAATACCAAAAGGAATAAATCTAATGACTCAAATTCTAACTATCTCTGCCAGTGTTGTTTGGGCCACATAAATAAGAAATACATATCAAAGCTCTAAAAATGTGGACTTTTTAATTCATTTGATTTTGAATCAGTTGAAACATGTGAATCTTGTTTATTAGGGAAAATGACTAAAACCCTTTTCATAGGGCATAGCGAAAAGGGCTAATGACTTATTAGGCCTAGTACATATCGATGAATGTGGACTATTGAGTTTAAATGCTAGATGTGGTTTTCAGTATTTCATTACTTTCACAGATGATTATAATAGGTATGACTATATCTATCTTATGAAACATAAATTTGAATCTCTTGAAATGTTTAAAATTTTCAAAAATGAAATACAAAATAACCTTGGTAAAAATATTAAAGCACTTCGATTAGATTGAGATGACAAATATTTAAGCTAAGAATTTGCTGATCATCTTAGAGATTGTAGGATAATCTTACAATTAACTCCACCAGGAACACCATAGTGGAATGGGGCATCTAAATGGAGAAATCGAACCTTATTAGATATGGTTCGATCTATAATGAGTCAGACAGATCTTCCAATCTCCTTTTAGGGTTATGCTTTGGAAAATATTATGTTCATGCTAAAGATGCCATAAGAGATATAGATTACGAAATCCCCCAGGATGTCTTTTCTGAAGATTTGAGTTTGTTATACTTATGTGAAACATTAAATATCAGATAAATTGGCACCTAAATCAAACAAATTACATTTTATAGGATATCCAAAAGAAACTAAAGTATATCACTTCTATAATACTATAATACTTTTGAAAACAAAGTGATTGTTGCTCATAATAGTGTCTTCTTAGAAAAAGAGTTCATTTCTAAAAGAACCAGTATGAGTAAAGTTCAATAAGAACAAATTTGAGAACCACAAGTTAGAATGGAAATGCCTATGGAATCTAAATAATATTTATAAGTAGTTGTTGAACCTGTACAAGTAACACATGATCCAAGAAGGTCTATAAGAACATGTCAGAGCCCTAAGAGATGAATTTCTCTTAACCCATAGTAATGAAGTGATGCTTATAGACCAAAGTGTGCCCATATCCTATCAAGAGGCTATGGATAGTCCAAACTCTAAGAAATGGCTACAGGCCATGAGATTTGAAATGTAATCAATGTATGATAAACAAGTATAGGCTTTGATTGATCTACCTACTGGTTTAAAAACTACTGGGTGTACATGGGTTTAAAAAAGGCGCAAACATGGATGGTCATGTGCATACCTATAAAGCAAGGCTAGTTGTAAGAAGTTACATGCAAACACATGGTATAGATTATGATGAAACCTTTTCGCCAGTTGCTAAGTATGAATGTATTTGATTTCTCCTTAGCATAACTACATACTGTGCTGATGAGATATGGTGAATAGACATCAAATTAATATTTCTTAATGGAAATCTTCTTAACGATGTATATATGACACAACTTGAAGGTTTTGCCAGTCTTGAAAATTCTAGAAAGCTTTGCAATCTTCAATGATCCTTTTATGGATTGAAACAAGCTTCTCAAAGATGGAATCTTTATTTTGATGAAGCAGTCAAAAATTTTGGTATCATAAAAAATGAAGATGAGTGAGAGTGCCTTGATTGTTTAACAACTGCATTCAAATGAGTGAAATCTTGCTTACTACTCCATCCTTTTATTGGCTAATAGGGGTTTAAGAGCATGGGGGTTTTGCATTGGTAAAACCTAAAAGGTGGCATACGATTGGATCAATGAGGGATCCTTGAGGCCTTATATGAGTTTGAAGCCTTTTTTTCCAATTCGGTGGTTAACAGGGGACCAAGGCTAGAAAGTACATTGGTACCATCCCTAGAAGATGTGGAGATGCCACTCAGCTTAGGTTGGGACAAGAATCTAGGCAAGGAAAAATTTGAACATAAATAAGTCATTTAGAAGGCTTATTTCTTCTTAACCCTATCAGAGATCTGGTTCAGAAATTAGGTATAACTTGAAAAAGAGGTTAGGCACCCCAAATCGCCTAGATATTAGTATCCAACCTTTAGGCACCTTCGGTTCACTTGTTATAGTTTTAACCATATTGTTAATACCTTTCACAAAGTATGGTTTTAGATCTCATACAATCTTCTAACTAAATGTTTTCTTAAATGAAATTATAATTAAAAAAGTTAAGATTAAACTCTCTCACTCAAGCAATAAACAACCCGAAACATACTTACAAGGTATGCTTGATTTTGATGAGAGTTTAGAGAGAAGTTTGAAATCTCATTCTTCAACTCTATTTTTAAGGATAACTTTTACAAGTTTTGACAATGATCTTCTCTTGCAAGCTAGATCACATTTGTTTCACCCTTTTTTTTTCAAAGACAGCTTTCACAATAGAAATACTCACTTTTTGATTGTTTTTCTCTTTTTTTTTTCTGTTATTGTTATGAGAGGGTCTTTTTATAGGCAAAAACATGAAATTAGCCATGAGAAAGAAGGCTGTGAATTCATATCACTTGAGTAGACACTCAACGCCTGATGGGCAATCTCTACACCTATTGTTGGGTGATTTTTCAAATAGAGTGCAACTTCAATGGTCATTGATCCCATCAAAATGTCTATTGAAACTAGTTGTTAGAGAAAGATTTGCCTAGATGCTCCTCTTTTGGCTTTCTCAATTATTTATTCAATAAATTCTTCAACAACTGTTGGCACTTCTCAATGCCTATTGGAGTTCAACTTCAACTCCTATTAAGATATGAATAATGCCCATTGTAAATTTCTAGGAGGATGTAAACTTGATGCTCTATTTTTCAAGATTTTCAATAGTACTTCAGCAGCTATGGCAAGCTTCCAATGACCATTGAGAATGATCTCAATGCTTGTTGCACTTTTGATTTACCTCGTTAGAGGGTCTAGAAACTTTAGCTATGCCTAAAAATTTCTTCAATGCTTGTTGGTAGAATCCAATGCTTGTGATGAGATCTTGAGAATTTTGTTAACATCAAGTCACTTAGTCCAATGCCTATTGCAAAAATGCAACACCTATTGAGATGTCTAGATCCATGCCTATTACAAAATTGCAACACTTGTTATGAAGAGGTTTTACATAGATTAGGTATTGAGTAATCTAACGCCTATTGTGCTTTAAGAGAATCGTTAATTGAGAGGTCTAAAAGACTTTACTCATACTTTGGTTTCACTTCAATGCTTGTTGAGAATCTTCAATGTCTATAGCAAAAGTCATAATGCTTGTTGAAATGTGGCAACACATGTTTGCTTTGAATACTCAGAGTTTTTATGAAAACTCTTTTTCTAAAATTTTACATAACTAACTTAGACAAGATTTTACACAAATAACTTGGTGATGCACCTGCAAGATTTTACACAACTTGGACAAGAGGTAGCTTTTAAATGTGTTTATAATCATCAAAACAAGCTAGGTTCAACATTCTCCTCCTTTTTGATGATGACAAACAATCTATCAAGGTTAATCAATTTTGCAAAAACGATAAATGTACACCATATAATCCTTAAGTATATCAAGCTATCAAGCAATACGATTTACCTCAAGTGCATAAGTTACTACAATAAGTTCATGTTACTCCCCCTTTGTTTCATATTGTATGCATTATTAAAATAAGTATACATACCAAGTTCTTTTCATAACAAGTTCATATATATACTTTCTTCCCTTTGTGCATCAAATCACATGTATAATTACATATCACATTTTTCATTATCCTTTTCATACATATATACCTTCTCTTTTACTTTGCATTCTCCCCTTTTCATATATACATATATCTCTTTTTTACCTTTTATCTGTCTCATTCATTCTCCCCCTGAATTGCCCTTTACCCTTAAGTTTGCTTTCTCCTCCCTAAACAAGAATAACAATAACAAAGAAAATGGAATCAAATAATAGTATAAGTAAAAAAAGTAAACATTTACTGTATTTAATATATTGTCCCTTGCATCAACTATTTTAAGCAAAGAGAAAAGAAATAAAGTAGGTATACAGTATGAGGTTTGAGCTAAGGTCCTAGGGATGGTTTTAAGGTTTGTCCTTGGGCTTAGATG
Organism: Omphalea diandra; assembly: GCA_949677035.1. Classification (NCBI taxonomy): domain Eukaryota; kingdom Viridiplantae; phylum Streptophyta; class Magnoliopsida; order Malpighiales; family Euphorbiaceae; genus Omphalea; species Omphalea diandra. Next base: position 35,312 of record CATIWR010089484.1, on the reverse strand, counting down.
CTACATTTGGCTCAGTTGGAGTGCTTGGAGTTCTAGGTTGCAAGTTCTACCCTTCCACTATCTAATCCATAATATGGTTGATGTCCTTTATGTCCCTTTAAAGTTTTTGTACTTTTTGGTGTATAAAGATAGTAGAGGATTCAACCCATTAGACTGCATTAGAAATGGTCTCCAATTGCTCAAGAACCTTCCTTTTAAAGTCAATGAGAGATGTAGTAGGAGTAGGAGCACTTGTTCTAATCCCTTCAGTTGCTACAATCCCTGTTCTATTTGTTTCCTCAATATCCTCATCTTCCTTTTTTTGTTCAGATCTCTCTCTCTCTCTCTTTTTTTGGCATTCTCTTGATCAAACTAGAATTTAATCTCTGGAGGATCCCTATGCTTAAAAGCATCTTTTCATAGATTAATTCATTGTGGGGCAGTTTCTCTAATACAATGTTCTTCTCTTCAAGTTCATCCTCTATTTGAGGGATAACTTTCACATATTTGGCTATTTTGGTGATGTAATGATCCATCACAAAATTCATTGCCTTTATCTACTTGTTCATCCATCCTTTGCATCAAGAACAAAAGAGTGTTAATCCCTTGCTTATTCTTCATTCATCAGAGATAGAACAAGTCAGTGATTATGCAATTGCCATTAGATTAAGCTCTCCCATTAATGTTTCATGTGATGAAATAATGAGCAATTCTTAAGGCTTGACTTTTGATTTTTGGTGGCTTGCTATTTGTCGCTATTGTAATTGCTCTTCCCATCAATTATTGATTTCCAAAACTAATTTACATCGACCTTAAATGTGGGAGGAGGCTCTGTTATTCTTGTTCTAATGGCATTACAACATTTTGCTAGTTCATTTGGCCTTAAAGTGTACTTTTTGCCAAAAAGCCTAAAGTTGATTATTCCTTAGCATGACAATCACTCCCTAAGACATCTAGTATGGTGAGGAACTCCACTGTAAGCTCAAGATAGGAGGGTTCTTTTATGTGATAGAAGAGTTCCCACCTTATCCTCACCATGAGTTAATTTACCTTTTTTGCTAAGCCATACTTTTGAAGATCACCTTATTTAAAGAACTTTCCTCCTTTTAGGTGTCTTTTCAGTAGTTTTAGGGCCAATTATTTTTCTTTCTCTATTTTAAGGTGGAATTACTAAACTAGGGGAGAGGTCTACTCTATTTTCGATACCTTCCCTTTACCTTTGGATTCTGGGCCAGGTTTGGATTTATTTGAAGATTATTATGTAGAAGATAGTTATATTGCTCTCTTCTTTTGTTGGGCTAATAATGAAGCTAAATTTTCTTTTATTTTAGAGCTAGAGTAGGAGGATTGAGGGTTTTTTTTCTTTCTGGTTACTTGTATCTCTTAGTTAATTCATGTTTAGGTGCCATTTGGCTAAGTGTTTGAGGATTAATACAAGTGAGTATGCAAATGAAATATAAGTAGTAAATTGAAAGAGAGAGAGAGAGAGAGAGAGAGAGAGAGAGAGAGAGAGAGAGTTGAAAACATAGTAAAAGCAGAAAGCAAACTAACTTTAGAGTTTAAAGGGTTTATATAAAAGTTCAAAGAGTTCTTTTATTTTAAAAATATGACCATTGAGAGTGTTTAACAGCTATTGTGAATAGAACAATGGTTGTTAGACATGATCATTAGCTTGTTCAAGTAAGTGTTCTTCATCCAATAATGGTGGCTGCTCGCAACGACCATTAAGTGAAGAACAATGGTAGTTGGAAATGTACAATGATCATGGGGACTTATCAAAGTAAAAATGTGAAACTCACAAATAACACAATGGTCATTAGGAAACACGCAATGGCTATAGACCATGTTTTTCAAAACATAACTAAGTTTAAAACACATTTTTTCAAAGATGCAACCATTTTGAAAACTTAGCTGATGAATATTATTAATCAAACTTAATAATATGGTCATGAATTCAATTAATATATATACATTTTGATAAAGATAATGCATAATTAAAATCTTTAGCTTATTAAGTATAAGGACTTTAATGGTAATCATTTCAAGCAACATATCAACTATCAACCAATAATAATCATACATAAATTGACAAAGGTGAAGAAAAAGAACCTATTGAAGCTAATCCAAAGTACTTCCATCAATCATACCAAGTTCTCTTTTGATGAATTACATCATTTCATCACAAGGAGGTTTAAGGAAAATATCTTCCAATTGATAGTTAGTATTAATAAATTCTAATACAATATCTCCATTATTAGCACGATCCCTAAGAAAATGATGTCTAATGTTTATATGCTTGCCCTTAGAATGCTTAAAGAGATTCTTAAACAAATTGATGGCACTAATGTTATCATATTTAATCGCAACTTGATTTATAAATACTTTGTAATCAAGAATTTGTTGCTTTATCCATAGGATTTAAGCACACTAGAGACCAACTACCATATACTTAGCTTCAGCAGTTCACAAAGCAACTAAATTTTGCTTTTTGCTACTCTAAAACACTAAGCATTGACTAAGTAATTAACATGTGCCTAAAGTAGTCTTTCTATCTAAGGTACACCCAACAAAGTCAACATTATAAAATGCATTTAGTTCAAATAAAGTACCATTATGATACCAAAGTCCTAAGTTAGGAGTGCCAATAAGGTATTTGAGTATATGTTTCACAACATGCAAATAAGACTCCTTAGGATTAGATTGATATTTAGCACATGGGCAAACATTGAACATAATGTTAAGCCTAGATGCTATTAGATAGAGTAGACTACCAATCATACCTCTATACAACTTTTGATCCACAACCTTACCATGTTCATCCATTCTTAGCTTGATGTTGGTGTTCATTGGAGTTTTGCACGATTTTCTTTTTTCCATGCCTTATCTTTTGATTAGTTCTCTTGTATATTTAGCTTGGTTGATGAAGATTCCTTCCTTTATTTGCTTGACTTATAATTCAAGGAAGAATTTGAGTTCTCCCATCATACTCATCTCAAATTCACTTTGGAGAAATTTTCACATAAGAAAACATTAGTGACACCAAATATGATATCATCTACATATATTTGCACTAGTAATAAGTCTCCATTCTTTTCTTTAAAAAATAATGTTATGTCTAACAAACCTTTGGAGAACCCTTTCTTTATAAGAAAGTTGCTTAACCTTTCATACCAAGCTCTTGGAGCTTGCTTTAAGCCATATGGGGCTTTAATGAGCTTAAACATATGGTTAGGAAAACAATGGCTTTCAAAACAAGTGGGTTGTTCAACATATACTTCTTCATCAATATGGCCATTAAGAAAAGCACTTTTAACATCCATTTGATATAACTTAAAATTCATATGAGATGTAAATGCAAGTAAAATCCTAATAGCTTCTAGTCTTGCTACTGGTGTAAAGCTCTCATCAAAGTCAATTCCCTCTTCTTGGTTATAGCCTTTGGCTACTAACCAAGCCTTGTTTCTAACAATGGTTCCATGCTCATTAAGCTTATTCCTAAAGATTCATTTGGTTCCAATAATGCAATGATTTTGAGGTCTAAGAACTAAAGTCCACACTTTGTTTCTCTCAAACTGATTGAGTTCATCTTGTATGGCAAGTACCCATTGTTTATCTTTAATGGCCTCATCTATGGTCTTAGGCTTAACAAAGGAAAAAAAAGCAAGATTAGTACATACATTTCTAAAGCATGATCTAATTGTTAGCTGACTTGATGGATCACCAATGATGAGATCTTTTGGATGATCTTTCTTGAAGATTTAGTTCCTTTATAGTTGAGTTTGCTCTTCATTTGGAGTAGGAAGGGGTTGATCTATATTTTCTTCACTCCTCATTTCTTGTGGGTTTTCCAAATTCTTTCCTTTTTTTCTAATGTTCTGCTCATTCATAAGACCTGCAAGATGATCAACATCTTCTTATGTTCTTAAAGAAGTTAGATCAGATTCATTAAATACAACATGCATAGACTCCTCTATAATAAGTGTTCTCTTATTGAAGACTTTATACCCTTTGCTGGTAGCAGAGTATCTAAGGAAAATTCCTTTATCAGATTTAGAGTCAAATTTATGAAGGTTGTCTTTAGTGTTTAGAATAAAACACTTGCAACTAAAGACTATAAAATATGCAATCTTGGGCTTCCTATTGTTCCACAACTCATAAGGAGTTTTCTTCAACAAGGGTCTTACTAAAACTCTATTTAAGATATAACATGAAACATTTACAGCTTCAACCCAAAAATGCTTAGAAAGATTCTACTCATTTAACATGTTCCAAGTCATTTCTTGAAGAGTTATGTTATTTCTTTCTATCATACCATTATGTTATGGTATTCCAGGAGTTAAGAAGTTGTGTGGGATGCCATACTCATCACAAAAGCTATGAAACTTAGTGTTCTCAAACTCTCCTCCATGGTCACTTATAATAGAAGAAATTTTCAAATCCTTTGGGTTTAGAATTCTCTTGGCAAAGGTCTTAAAAACATCAAAATAAGAATCCTTATAAGGGAGGAATAACGCGCAAGTATACCTCGAGTAATCATCTACTATGACAAATGCATAATGCATGTCTTCTAAGCTAGATACTCTAGTAGGTCCAAACAGATCCATATGAAGTAATTGCAAAGGTCTAGATGAACTTACGTTGTTCTTGGCTTTGAATGAAGATTTGACTTGTTTACCTTTTTGACATACTTCACAAACTCCTTCCTTTGCGAACTTGATTTCAGGTAGACCTTCAACTAAGTTTCTTCTTCTCTGCTTATTTGGGAGTTCCATGCTAGCATGTCCTAGTGTCCTATGCCAGATTTTACCATCATCCATTATAGATACTATACACTTTGCATTATGCTTAATGAGAAAATTAAAATCAATGACATAAATGTTATCAATTCTCCTCCTAATGAACAAAATTTTATTGTCACTCATCCTTGACACATAACAAGCTTGTGATTCAAACATAACTCCGAGGCCTTTGTCACAAAGCTAACTTACACTCAACAGATTGTGTTTGAGTCCATTAATAAGTAATATTTTGTCAAGGATAGGTGAGTCAATATCCTTGCCAACTTTACCTATGCCAATGATTTTGGCTTTTCCATTGTCTCCAAAGGATACATTTCCAAGTCCTTCAGTTTTCTCTAGTTGTATAAAGAACTTCTTTTCTCCTATCATGTGCTTTGAACATCCACTATCAAGATATCACTCTTGCTCTCCAACTTGGGATTTTAAGCGCATTTGTAAAACACAAAGAATCAAGTCTTGGGTACCCAAATCTTTTTGGGTCCTAAGGGGTTAGCACTTACCATTTGATCATCATGCCTTATAGAGTGGTAGTAATAGGCAATGTGGCCATAAATACCACAGTAAAACAATCACCATTAAAGTGAGCTACTGTCCTATTTCTAGGTGAAGCATGCACATAGTGTTTGTGAGACTTGTAACTCCTTTGAGCTAAATTTCTAGGAGTGTTTCTCATATGACAAATTCTATTGTGTGGTGTGTATTTATATTCATGGTTATGCCAATTCCTATGCCTTTGGAAACTTAACCTCTTAGGCTTGTATGAATGATACATATAGGTATAATTTGCTTTAGGAGGAGCATGTCTGAGTTATGTGTGAACTTGTTATAGTGACTTAGCTTTTATGCTATTTATCTTGGCATTGCCCTTCTTGGAAACTTTTAGTATTCTAATGGGGTTAGGCATACGAACTTCCTTAGCCTGAATAAAGACTATTTTGAAAGTTGAAGAAACAGTAGAAATAGAGGCATTATATCTTAATCTATGCTTGATGGATGGGCTCCTTTGAATTTCAAGGATGGAGTATAATTTCTCCTTTCCTCTGGTGAATTTGCTAAGGCTATCCTTGAGCTTAGAATTCTTAGTAGTGAGAGACTCAACCTCCTTACTAGAGTCTTTTGACTCTTAGCATAATCTTTTAAAGATTTGTTCTCTTTCTTAAGAGAGGATGTGCTAGACTTAGAGAGTTTCAACTTTTAAGTTAAGCTTGGTAATAATAGAATATAATTCATGTCTAGAGTAAGAATCAAGGGGATTTTCCTCGTGGTCACCATCGCAATCAATATCATTGTTGGAGAAGTGCTCACTTGAGGACTCATATGATTTCTCCTCATTTTCCATTACTAGAAGAAGAAGAAGATGTTAGTAAATAAGAAGAAGATGGTGATTTAGGGTATACATCTTTGGTATGGCTTCTCAAGAGTGATTTCAGGGGCTAGTATCTTTCTTATAAGCTCATCCAATGACAGGACTTTTAGATTGTTTACTTCCTCTATTGTTATCTTCTTGGCTTCCCAATTATCTTTGGAAAGTGTTCTTAGAATCTTTGTTACCATGTCCTAATTGGAGTAGGACTTCTGAAGAGTTTTAAGAGTGCCTAATATGTCAATAAACCTATTGTACATCTTAATGATGGTTTCATCAAGTTGATATACAAATTTGTTGGCCCTAGGCACCAAGAAGGGGGGTTGAATTGGTGTATAAAAAAAATTTAGATGAGGATAAAGAAATGAGTAGAAGAGAAGACACACGATTTATAGTGGTTTGGGTATAATCAACCCTATGTCCACTCCCCAATTCTCTGTAATTGGGTGTTTCACTAACTTGGTGTTTCCAAGCTCACACTTAACTTTTACACTTTGTGTTTTGAAGGCTCACACAACATACTTTCTTGCAAGTGTTTTCTAAGGCTAACACTAAAACCTCTCTTAAGTATTTTCACAGGCTCATACTAAAACCTTTCTCTAGTGTTTTTACAGGCTCACACTAAAATCTATCACAATTGGTGTTTATGCTCACACCAAACAATCATTTAAAGAATAAAATGAATGAGTAGCAAAAGTGCAAGAGTTTTGTTACAATTTAATAAACTTTATTTCATTTACATCTATTTGGTGGAGTATTTATAGCCCATACCCACTAAAGAGATGTTACACTAAGAAGCTCATTAAATCTCCAAATCATGTTAGGCAGATTCTACATTAATTGCATGACAGGCGAGAGTCGCGGTCGCAAAATCCAAATTTTCATACGGGAGCCAAAAATTGCGGTGGAAAAACTCATTTGCATATAACGGCTAGTCTGTGTGGCAACTCCTCATTAGTCCACTAGAAAAATATAGTTGTTTCATTCTAACCGCCCATAAAAGTTGCGGTCGCGATTCTTCTTTGTATAGGGCGCGACTCAGGACATAAATTTTTATGTTTGAAAAATAAATCTTCTTCTACTTGAATCATGGTCGCTACCCAAAATGTCGGCCTCACGAATGTTGTTCTATAACAGATACCTGGACATTTGGCATGCTATGATTATGGACTTAGTTCCCTCTTCAATCACTTTGAAAGTAGCGGTTGGCCAGTTTGGATGGGTTTATTTTTGGATAAGCAAAATAAAAAGGCTAGATCCTTGTGAGAGACATTTTCGTTCCCATTACCTCTAGCATTTATAGAAAAGGTGATGATATGATGAATGAGCCAATTTGGAAGGGTCCATATACACTTAGCCAAAGATGTTTTTGGGTCATGTTTTGTTTCAATGGAGTTTTCGTACCATAATTTAGAGTAGATGATATCAGGTGCAGAGATGATGAAAGGGATATCATCTCCCACTTGAAGGTTGAAAAGGGTAGAGAGTTATTCAAAGGTTATAAAGTAAGGGTTCCCAAAAGCCCGAAAGATTAACCCATAAAGGCATGTTCTAGATTTGGCTATTATGCTTTATATGATCGTACACATGAACTCTTTAATTATTTCTTCGTATTTGAGTTCATTTCAAAAGATAAACTCATTCTAACCCAAGTTGGATAGGTAAGCATGAATTTCATCTTGATTCATAGGGATTCAAGGAGAAAAGTTGAGGGAATTTTATTAGGATGGATGATTTAAGTGGAGTTAGCTTTGTAATAGTCTTTCTTTTATTTGGTGATCCCTTTCATCAAGTGAAAGGTAGGAGGACTAGAGGGTTGGGCAGTGCCTTTCCTTTCTTTGCTTTAGAGAGCTTTTTGGGTGCCATGAGAGAAATTTGAAGATGGTAGAAGGTTTGAGACAAGAAAAAGAAGATAAATGTTAAAAATGTTTAAAAGTGAAATGAAGGAGTGTTAGAAGGGTTTTAATAGGTACAAATTTGATGAAAAATGGTAAAAATGGTCAAATTGGCAATAAATAAGAGGGTGCCATCGGTTATTAGTCAAATCAATTAAAGCTTGGTAGTTACTCTAATTCGCAACCATGAACCTCAAGTCGCGACCGCTAATTATAAAAAATCGAAGTAATGGATAAGAATTTATCAAAAATTGAAAGAGTCAATGGTCAAAACTTTTGAATTTTGAAAACATTCATGGTGGAGAACAGAGATCGCAATCACAAATTTGACATATGATAGAAAGTTTGACAAGTGCCTATAAGTTGTGATTCTTAAAGGAAAATAACAATCGGGAATTACAAGGCAATAAGAGAAATAAAGAAGAGATAACAATTGTCTTTCCTAATTGTGATCCACTTAATGTATTAATGATTAATTCATGCAAATTGGCATAGAGAAGCACATCTGCATAAGGAATTAAGACATTCAAAGTAGTAATGTGCACATTTATCAAATACAACATCCATTTACTTAAAACAACATACTAAATAAGGAACATTCTATAAGATCTTATTTTCACTCTATAGAGCTTCCATCAAGCATTCCTAGCTCCCTCTTAATGAAGTTCATCCTTTCTTCATTGAGAGGTTTAGTAAAAATATCCACAAGTTGATGATTAGTGTCAATAAACTTTCACACCAAATCACCATTTTGAACATGATCTCTAAGAAAGTGATGCTTAATGTCAATGTGTTTACTCTTAGAGTGTTGGATGGGATTCCTTGAAAGATTTATTACACTTGTGTTGTCACATCTGATGGGTATGTGATCAACAACTTGGCCATAATCCTTTAGTTGTTATATCATCCAAAGAACTTGGGTGCAACAACAACTCGCAGCCACATATTCTATTTCAATGGTAGATAAGGCAATTGAAACTTACGTCTTACTAAACCAAGAAACTAAGCATTCTCCTATAAATTAGCAAGTTCCATAAGTGCTTTTCTATCTAGTAAGCTACCGATATAATCTGCATCCGAATATCCCAAAAGGCTAAAAGATGAATTCTTAGAATACCATAAACCTAAGTGTAATGAACCATGTAAATACTTAAGAATCCTTTTAACAATATTAATATGTGATTTTTTAGGATATGATTGAAACCTAACACACATGCATACACTAACCATAATGTCAGGTCTAGAGGTCGTGATATAGAGTAGAGAACCAATCACTCCTCTATATCTCTTTTCATCAATAGACTTACTTGATTCATCTTTGTGTAGTTTGATGGTAGCACTCATTGGTGTCTTTGCTACTTTACATCCTTCCATGCCAAATTTCTTGAGTATATCCTTTGTGTACTTAGCTTGGCTGATGAATATGCCCTCTTTGGTTTGTTTAATTTATAGGCTAAGAAAGAACTTAAGCTCTCCCATCATGCTCATCTCAAATTCCTTAGTCATATACTCGAAAAAATCCTTACAAAAAGATTCATTAACAGCACGAAATATAATGTCATCAACATATATTTATACAATAAGTGTGCCTTGATTGTGCTTTTTAACAAATAAAGCAGTACCAACCTTTCTTTTCTCAAAAAATTTTTGTAAAAGAAATGAGCTAAGCCTTTCTTACTAAGCTTTTGGAGCTTATTTCAAACCATATGAGGCTTTATTTAACTTATAACATGATTTGAAAAAATGTCAGATTCAAAACCAAGAGGTTGTTTAACATAAACTTTCTCCTCAATAAGACCATTTAAAAATGCACTATTAACATCCATTTGAAAAAGTCTAAAGTTCATGTGATATGGTTAAGCTATAAAAATTCTAATGGCCTCTAATCTTGCTACAGGGGCATAAGCTTTATCAAAATCCATGCCTTCCTCTTGGTTGTACTCCTTTGTAACCAATCTAGCCTTGTTTATAGTAATGCAACCTTCATTTAACTTATTCCTAAACATCCATTTGCAGCCTACAGTAGGGTGTTCCTTAGGCCTAGGAACAAGTTTTCATACTTTGTTTCTCTCAAATTGGTTGAGTTCCTTTGGCATGACAATCACCCAACTTTCATCATCAATAGCCTCATTAATTGATTTTGGCTCAAATTGAGAAACAAATGTAAGATTATTTTCTAAAGCATTAATTTGAGATCTAGTACTTACACCCTTAGATGTATCACCAATAATAAGATCATTTGGGTGATGTTTGGAGAATCTCCAATCCTTGGGAAGATCTTGATTTTAAATTTTTAATTATTGTGGTTGGAATTCCTTTTCTTCTTTTAATGACTTATCTTTATCATGATTTTTAACAATCTCTGTTGAAGTTAACTCCAACCCCATTTTCTCATAGTTACCTACAAGATTATCAACAAGGGAACCTTTTCCAAGATCAAATTTACTAGATTCATCAAACACATTGTTTATTGACTCCTCAACAATAATAATACTTTTATTGAATACTCTATAGGCTTTACTAGATGTAGAATATCTTAGAAAAATACCTTCATTTATCTTAGAATTAAATTTTCTAAGATTGTCCTTAGTATTTAAGATGTAACACTTGCACAAAAAAACTCTTAGATATGACAACTTAGGCTTTGTCTTTTAAAAACATGATTAGCAATGTAACAAGAAGTATTGATGGCTTAGGCCCAAAAGTAATTAGGCAAGGAATACTGATTGAGCATAGTTCTCGCCATCTCTACTAGTGTTCTATTTTTCCTCTCTACAACACCATTTTATTGTGGTGTTCTAGGAGTTGAAAAATTATGAGAAATTCAATTTTCTAGATAATAAGATTCAAAAGATTCATTTTGAAATTCCTTTTTATGGTCACTCGTTATGGAAGAGATGAAGTAACCCTGTTCGTTTTGAACTCTTTTTGCAAAACTTTTAAAAACATCAAAAGTGTCATGCTTATGAGCTATAAAGGACACCTAAGTAAACCTAGAGTAATCATCAACTAGGACAAATGTATTATATTGTCCACCTAAACTCTTAGTAGGTCTAATCAAGTCCATATGGATAAGTTGAAAAGTTCTAGATGTACTTACAAGTTTCTTTGCCTTGAATGAAGATAGATGTTGCTTTCCCATTTGGCATGGTCTACATGTCTTGTGCATTGAGAATTTTAGCTTGGGAAGACCTTCCACTAGCTTTCCATTTGATAGGCTTTGTAGGAGTTCCATGCTAGCATGACCAAGTCTTCTATGCCAAAGCCAAGCTTTATTTCTATGAGACACATAACACTTGAAAAATTGGTTAGCTTAAGTGTTTAAGTCAATTAAGTAAGTATTGCCCCTCCTTTCACCCTTTAAGATTGCCCTTTTATCCACCAAAATGGTAACTCGACACTCTCTAGGGTCAAAGGTGACTTTGTTACTTTTATTACATAATTGACTTACACTTAGCAAATTATGTGGTAAACCATCTACAAGAAGAACATCATCAATAAGTGAATAATTGTTCTAATGGCAATTACCTTACCCTTGTCATTGTTCCCAAAAGTGACATTGCCACCTTGTTTCTCTTTTATGGCTATGATTAGCTTCTTGTTACCCATCATATGCTTTGAGCATCCACTTTCCATATGCCAATCATTGTCTACATTAGTGGCTGCCATACAATTTTACACAACATAAACAAATCACTTTTGTTTAGGTACCCGAGCATACTTAGGTCCTTAGGGGTTAGGCCTAGAAGGGTCCTCTAATTTGAGGTGAGCCTTCCTAATATAACAATAGATATTTATATGACCAAACTTCAATAATGACGTTGGTGTTTAGATTTATGAGTCTTTCTCCTATACATAGCTTTGGTATGAGTAGAGGTACTTCTCATACTATGATATTGTGAATGTGAGCATATACATGAATGGTTAGGAGTAAATGAGAAATTTTTATATGTGTTAGGGTGAGCATATTTTTTGGTGTAGATGTATGCATAGTTAGCCTTTTTTGGCATAGGCTTTAAGCCTTGATGTGCTTTTCCTTTGCCCTTAGGCATTGGTGGCTTAGTGCTATGAGCATTTTTCCTCCCAACTACCTCAATACTAGATGTTTAAGGTGTTGAAGCTCTAATGAAAGTAGTGAGAGGGGGATTGGATGATGAGGAGGCTCCATTGAAGCCAAGACCATGTCTAACTAGTGAGGGCCTTTGATATACAATTAATGTATCTAAAGCTTCATTCCCTTTGTGAAACTTAGAAATAGAGTTTCTAAGCGCAACTACCTCTCCTTTTAAGGTATGATTTTCCTTTCTCAAGGAATTTAGAGAAGATGAAGACTTTGTAAAGCTTTCTACAAATTTCTTAAATTCATCATTAGAAGTCCTTAATTCACTTATAAGCTCATTTAATGGTTTAAACTCATTTTTTAGTTTTGTGCATTTCTTTTTGTAAGTTTTCATTTGTGACTTATATTTTTCACATCTCAAGGTAAGAGCTTTAAAGAACTCATCATCCACATCATATAATGTATCATAGTTTTCATAAGAATGGGGCGAAGAACTTACCTCATTTAAAGAGTCATCTTGTGCCATGAAGCATAGATTTGCCACTTCCTCATCTTCATCCTCTTCACTAGAGCTATCATCCTAAGTAGCTTTAAAGGTTTTCTTCTTGTCTTTGTCCCCTTTCTTCTTCTTTTTCAGTTTGGGGCAATCATACTTGATGTGGCCTTGTTTGTCACACTCATAGCATGTTACCTCACTCATCTTTTCTTTAAGGTTGGGAGGTGCCTTCTTAAAGTTCCTTTTATATTTTCTTCTTCTTATTAGTTCCTTGGTTCTTCTAGAAAGCATAACTAGTTCCTCCTTTTCTTGTTCACTATCATCATTACTTGAGACAACCTCTACTTCTTTATCTTTAAATGATGATTTGAAAGCTAAAGTCTTCTTCCTGTTTTGTTGTTCTTATCCCCTTGCCCTCTTATCTTTTTCATCTCCTCATCCTTTTTGAAGATTAGCTCATGAGTGAGAAGCTTGTCTATGAGGACATATGTTTACACTTTTCTAATTTTTGGATTTGACTCTTGTATGCTATATACCTTGGCACCAAATTTCTCAAGCAAGGATTTAAGTATGTTAGAGTTTACCTCATGATTGGTGAGTATCCTTTCAAATTTCATAATGTTTATGACAATGAATAATAGTCTATTTATCATATCAGTGATGCTTTTGTTATCCTTTATCATGCATAACTCATATTCTACCACATATATCTCCAATCTATTAGATTTCACCAAGGTTATGCCTTCATGGTAATTCTCCAAAGCCTTCCAAATTCCATGGGCTGTGAGGCAATGTTGAACTATTCCTATTTCTTTCCTTGATAAGGAACTAAAAAGGATTGCCATTGCCCTTTTGTTTCTTCCATTTTATCTTTTATGAACTTCCATCCATTCTTCCCTTGGGATTAACTCTTCACTTCCATCAACCGCCTTAGTAGGAGGCTTCCACTCTTTTGCCATAATATCCCAAAGTTCCACCATATCATTGTCCAAATATATCTCCATCCTATACTTCCAATGTGTATAGTCGGATCCCTTAAAGTATGGCTTGAGATGGGTGTGGATTCCTTTTTATGCTATGTGTCTTTGCTTACCCAATTAAGAGTTTTAATGAGAACTTGGCTTGAATACCACTTGTTGGCCCTTGAAGGGGGGGTTGAATTAGTGGAAATTTAAACATTTGGAGGGTAGATAAAGAGTTTGAGAGATTAAAGGAGAAGGACAAGGAATGAGCATATAATATTTTTATAGTGGTTTGGGTGTTAATGAACCCTACATCCACTCCCCAATTCTTCACAATTGGGTGTCCTACTAACTTAAAATGGTATTTCCAAGCTCACATGAAACTTGTACAATGTGTTTTAATAGCTCACATATAACCTTACAACTTGCATTTTACGGCTCACATAAGAACCTTACTTAAATTTCTTCTCAAAAGCTCACAGTTAACCTAATACAATTGTTTTGACAACTAGGCTAACTCTCAAACCTAATTATAATGGTGTTTAATACCTACACCCAACAATATTAACTCACATAGAAAGAATAAAAGGTTAAAAAGTAAAATTACAAGAGTTTGGCTATAATTAATGATATTCTCTTGCATTCATGTCTGTTTGGTGGAGTATCTATAGGCAATAACCATCAAAAAGACTTTACAAAGAAACTATGCTTAAATCTCTAAGGTAAGCTAGACAAAATTTGCATTAAATGCATGTCAGACTAGTTTCACTGTAATGATTAACATCTCACAATAGTGAATTTCCACTTTACACTAGAAAGGCTGAAATCATGGTAGAGAATGCTGTTTGTATCTAACGGTTAGTCCATGTGGCGTGCTACTATTGGTTTTCTAAAAAAAATAGTCATTACATTTATCCAACCGGCCAAAAGTCGTGGTCGCGATTAAGGTTTTTCTTAGACCCAACGGTGATCGCGAATCCTTCTGTTTGGTAAGGAAAAAAAATGCTTCAATGGGTCGCAGTCTCGATAGCTTTTTCACCCTCATAAATTTTGATATGTCAACGATTATTTTGGACACCTGGTAAGTTTTGGTTGCAGACTTGGTTCCTTCTATACAACTATAAAAGTCACGGTCGTGATTGGGAATGCTAACGTCACAACGAATCACATTGTATGACAATCATGCCTTACTTGGTTGGTTCACAGTTGTGATTTGCTCTGTAAATTCATATGGTTTAAGTTCATTCGTCCTTGTTACAAGGTCACAGTTACAATTTTAGGTTCTTGACCACAAATTAGTATGCCTTACTCAACATTTGAGATTTAGATCTCCATCCAACTTCCAATGCAATCCTATCTTAAAAACTATAAAAAACAACACTTAAATAAGATGTTGGAACTTATCAATCTTCATCGTTAAGATCAAAAGAGACCTTTGACTTAGGTTTGACCAACTTAGTCTAACAAACATTCAACATATCAAAACATCACCATAATCAAACATCACATCGGAATGAAGGTCATGCTTCATAGTAAAGGGAGTTCATGCACATTTATCATTCACATATGAATCTCAAAGGGAGGGGGGCTTCATGCATCATGGCAAAGGGAAGTCATGCATATCAATCATTCACATATCAATCTCAAAGGAAGGAGGGTCATGCATCATGGCAAAGGGGAAATCACGCATATCCATTATTCACATATTAATCTCAAAAGTGGGGTCATGCATTATGGTAAGAGGGAAATCATACATATCCAACATTCCATTATTAAAGTAATGACCGTTAAGGCCATTTCTCATGATCAAGCACATGCATGCACTTGCGCCTAAGAAAGCACACAAGTTAGCCATTATCATAAGGGCAATAACCTCAAAGTAAGCTAAACAAGATTAATACAAAAAATCTTACCACATATTTAGCTTAAGAAACCTAAGCATATTTCTAAGTCCATAACTATAAACATCCTAATACAACATGAAACACACATTAGGCATACCAAACAATCACAATCATGTGAGTCATATAACATGAGATACCATAAACATGGGATACAATGGCATTTTAAAGGATATTAATGGCCTAAACAAAGTCATATGTAAAAAGGGTCCTAAATGTTTGTACCCTCCCCTTTAATGCTCCCACATAACCTAACATCCATAGGCACCTTTAACCATTATGAGGGTTAGGATGTTAATGAATAAAGGGGTAAACATAAGGCTAAGGTATATATTTAGGAACATGTTCAAAGATTTGATCTAAGATAACAACTATCATAATGCGGTTCACAAGGTCCTAGGAGTGACAAGTTCCACACTTGATCATGGCCCAGATGGAATCAAAACAAAAAGTGAAATATTTAATGATGGGTTAAACCAACCTAAATAAAGTCTTAAAACATGAAAAATTGTTGAAAAGAATTTTAAACTTGGTCCTCATTCCATTATATAGATGAATAGGGGTTTTTAGTCATAAGACCTACCTTTATTCTGTTAATGAAACTCTCAAGGATCATAAAAGAGACTTAAAGGTGATAAATTCAAATAGTAAAGGAGAAAAAATTTATAATCTCTCCTTAGTCAACATGGGTTGTATAAACTAATTAGTGGTTTGTATAACCTACTGGGTTGGCTATACAAACTATATGAATAACCAACTAAAACTAGATTTTTAAAAGAAAAAGAAAAGTAAAAAAAGGGAAGAAGAAGAGGGATTGGGAGACCCCTTAGATGCTTCTAATTATTTTTTTGCCTTTAAAGGCTCATAAATTTAATTTAATCCTCAAAGAATACTATGGAATGCTTAGGAATACAATATAAAAGGACCTTGTTCAACCTTAGGATTAAGTGTTAATGGGTTAGGGCTTGATTTCTCTCAGTATTAGGGTATTTGTGAAGAGATTATAGTAAAGTTTTCCTAGGTTTATCCAAGCCCCCTCCTCATAATGGTGTGGTATTTATAAAGGAAGGAGGGTTCCAAAACTTAGAATGATTCTAGTTACATGGTGTTCAAATCCAATCACAAATAAAAACATACAAGTTTTGGAGTTAGGGTTTCTTAAAGGGCTGTACAGCTAAGGTGTTGGCTTACAACCTTTTTTCTTAGTTATACAACCCTAGGGTTTAAAAGGGACTTGGTTGTTGACTGGTTAATGCTATATGAATAACCCCTTGAATTGCAAGTGCGCAGGTCAATAAGTAATAAAGTGTGCAAAAGTATAGATATCATTCATATGAGGATCAAGATTAAGTATTATTCATTTTATTCCTTGTATTACCTAAAAATCTTAATTAAAATAAAGTTTAAACTATAATTAAAACTAAATAAATTGTAAACAAAGTAATTGCAAAGAAAACAATCAATAAAAGAAGTAAGTTAGGGCTTTAACTTCACTTGGTAACTTTCTAATGTGTTCCTAATCTTTATGTAATTTATTCATGCATCAAGTGTTACTTTTGAGCCACTATGGTGATCAATTAATCCCTATCAAGTAGTAATTGACACACAAAACATGTTAAGCTAGAGGTTCCTCAACTCTAAAGCTAAACATCATGTAATTGCCTTATAAAAAAAAACTCCAAGGATAGCAATGATTCATAAAGGTTCCTTAACTCATAACAAAACAAGAGAAGTATTGAAGGATGCATTCTATAAAAAACACCTATCGACTATTGATTCATGATACTAATATGATTAATGGCTAGTCAATCAATAACATCTACTAGCTAATAATTGCTAGTATAAATAATTAATGAAACCAAAAGAATTATATTATGGAAAACCAATATAAGTCACATAAGATCCATTTAAGCCTAGCATAAAGAAAATTAGCTCATACTGGAAGAAATATAAGAAGAAATAATCAAACTAATGATATTTAAAGGCACAAACTTTAATCCTTGAAGCTTTTGAATGATTACTTTCTTTCTCCTCTTTGGTTTTAAACCCTTTCTTGGTTTATTTCTTCACTTTTTAAATGTTATTTGATGCTCTTAATGCTACCAATTCATAGGGTTTTGCCTCTTTAAATAGTGTTCTCGAAGTGTTTACTAAGCAGGAAGTTTGAATGCTTTCAAAAGTAAAAGAATCTATGAAGATCTTAGCTTGCATTTTTTACTTCAAAGAGGCTCACAGTTGTGTGCCTATTGAAGCACAATTATGTATTTCTGTGATTTCCCTTTGGTTGTGATAACCCTTAAGGACAGATGGCCATGCGTCTTGCTTCTCTACTGCCTTTTTGCCTTGCTAAGTTACAAGACTATGTACCTAAACCATATAGCTCTGTATTGTTCATTTTTCTTTTAGACTTTGTTTTTCTGAACTTTTCATTAAGAAAACAACAATTTACATGTATTAGGTCTATTACTATGAAAATTTCATTAGTAATGCATGTATTTTAGGGGAAATAAACTATAAAAATATAAGAATTAACTACTAAACAAATTCCCCCAAATTTGAACTATTTGAACTATTGCATGTCCTTAAGTAAGAACTAATCCTAGTAAAATCCAATAATGCAAATGATCAAGAACATGTTCCAAGGTCTTAAGAAGAAGTTTATCTCAATAATAACAAAAATTTTCATCTATTAAACAAGTAGACTTACAACAATAATAAGTTCATAACTAACATGCTTTATTTATAATCAATTAACACAATAGAGAGTGTATGTGTCTCGGCAACATATTTCATTCAAAATTTCAATTTCTAATTACATATAACTTAAACAAGATTCAACTTTGACTTCTTATAAGTCACACATGACCATAGACAAAACTATCCAACTTTTATCTATTAATGTATATCTTAGCAACCTAAGGATCATAATGTCTTTTGGGCTTATAATGTGAGGCTAGAGGTAAGGCTATCAAAAAGTGTTCAAGTCTAAAATCAAGAGAATTTTTGCGAAGATATTAGTTATTCTAATGATGTGAAGCATGATGAAATACTTCATGTGCATTGCCCATAATCATTCTTTACAAAGCATTCCATGCTAAATTTTTTGTTTTTCATTTTGGTGGCTTGATCTATCCTTTCTTTCTTTTTTTTTTTATTTTTTTTTTATCTTTCTTTTTTTTTTCTTCTCATCATCTTCCTTTTCATTCATCATTTTTTCTTGTTCTCTTTTTTCTCATCTTTTTTTCTTTTTCGTTATTTTCTTATTTTTTTTAAATTATAAGAATGAATGATATACATGTGAGCAAAATATCAATTCATCACCCCCAAACTTGAATTGGTCCTCATGGTTTAAAATATAATGATAGCGTTAAGATAAGCACAATAAAGGCCATTGGTTTTGCATTAATGGCAATGCATCCATAATCTTTAGAACCTAGGGGAATGTTCAAGCCAAATTAGGAAGGTTCCTATATGGTCAAATAGATATATTCAAGTGGCTCTATAAAGCTATCAAATATATATGGAAATGAGTTTTTTAAGCTAGTGAACTTAGATAGGCTAAAGAAATACTTAGAGTGAGGAAGTGAGAAAAGAAAAATGAACATGCCTAATAAGTCAAAAACCCAAAAGAGTGATTTAGGCAAAAATTAGAGCATACAAATGAAAAAAATAAAAAAAGAATAAACAAGCCAGCAAAGTTAAAAACTCAAAAGGTTGCTTAGGAAAAAATTAGGACATAAAAGAAAATGAATAAAGTAAAAAGCGAAAGAGTGTAAATGACCACTAGGTAAATGATGGTAAGTTAGTAAAGGATATTGGTTAAGAAGAAGCCAATGATAAGTGGACAAGGGATGAAGAACAAGAAGACAAGGCATCAGAGGCATTGACTAAGACAAAGGGTGATCTAGTCTACCATTATTAAAAATAGAGATCATGCATTTAATTAATATATAATATGTGAATTGTAATGATTCATGACAAGCATAAAACCAAAAGAAAATACATTTGCATAATGAAAGTAATCCTTGTCAAACATTTTCTAAAACTAAATAAAGTACAAGAAACTCACTCTTATTTTTGTCTTTATTGAGATTGGAAAGCCCTATGCCATGGAGTCAGTCCTTGAAATCAGCATCATCAAAGGTAGAGGTATTAGTAGTGAAGATGTGATAGATGTAGCAATCAACCCATCTTACTTTCACCTGATTCGATAAACTCTGAGTTAGGATCCCTTTGCTAAAGAAAGAAGAAAGCCCACTATATCTTGCATAGCTTTGAACTATCAATGAACTCTAACTAGGTCATAAAAGGTACTAAATGTCAGGGCTAGAATAATCACACACCCTCTATAGGTTCTTAAGGTGACTCCAATCAATCTCCACTAGGGATAGGTCAATCAAGTGATAAAATTTAAGATATGGGACATCCATTTAGTCCACTCAGCTCTAGCGGAAGCAACTTTGGATAATCGACTATTTGAATAATGCTATGGAAAATAACATCTTGCATCTATAGTGGGAGCCTCTAACAAGCCCAACTTCTCTTGTAACCATATCTAAAAAAAGAAATAATAATAATAATAATAATAATAATAATAATAATAATAATAATAATAATAATAATAATAATAATAATAACAACAACAACAACAACAACAACAACAACAACAACAACAACAATAATAACAATAACAACAACAACAACAATAACAATAATAATAAGCTCATTAGGTTAAAAATCGAAAGGGCGGCCTAAGCAAAAATGAGCAACCCATTAGATTGAAAACCTATAAGGGCAATTCAGGCAATAGTTAGGGCCAAAAAGAAAAAGAAAAAGAAAAATAAAAATGATAATAAATAAAAAATTAAAGGCTATAAGAGAAACCCATACCTAAAGCAATAACAGATTCCTAATGAAAGACTCACTAATGCCTAGTGATACTCTATCCATACCCACAAGGGTCTCACCAAGATCATAGGAAGCAGGGCATTCCCTAGCTCAATCTACTCGATAAATGGTAGCACTTGTAGATCGACTCCACCATTATTTATTCACAATAATAATTTCCTCATTAAGACAACCACTAAGATGTGGGTTTGAGTGGCCCTAGCATGATCCTTCAAGAACTATAAAGCAAGCAAAGCATATTCAAAGATATTCTCTTTTTCCAAGGTGTATGTGGTTGCCTCATCATAATGCAAATCAAATAACTCCATTATATTTTGAATATGCAGGTAATATAAGCATGGTAGTGTAATCTAGCTTGCACAGTGATGTGATAGTCAAGAATGGCTTCAAACTCATTTAGTAAATGGCAAATCTTTATCTCTCAAAAATGAAAACAATGGGTAGTTAGGTTCCATAAATTGCAAGTTTGATTCCATAAATTATAAGCTATCCATAAGAAATCAATGTTGAAACAAAAAAAAAAAAGGTAATAGAGGGCTTTAAAATTCACCCAAGGAAGATTGGACCAATTTCGGGCGGGAAGAGTCTTTAAAAATACCTTAGACATGATGGAAAATGAGAAAATAGTAGATGTGGATACTAAAATTAAGGAAAGGTATTTTAGAAAAGAGGGAAAAGATGAATAGTATGACAAGATTGAATAGTTAAGCTAGTTATATAGAGCATCATGGTTGTTTATATGTATAATTATTCATCTATACATACAACTTGGTTTATATAGATAACTTTTTATATAATTTTTGCAGTAGGTCTTCTTTGTCTTTTAGGCATTTGGCTTATCTTAGACTTATTTTAAAGGGCACATATATAAGAGAAATGAAGAAATTCAGAAATTTAGTGCACCATTCATTCAAATCATACACAAAGCATCAAAAAAATGAAGAAGGCATCCATTAGAGTAAAAAGATGTTAACGTGAGACAAAATTAGGGTATTCTAGCTCAAGAGTGTTCCAAACTTCTTAACATCTAAAAAAGTGATATCAAAAGGACCCCATGCATGCCTAAACAATATTTCTAATCAAGGTATGAAGTTATGACAAGTGCTAATAGCAAAATGAAATCTAAAA
Organism: Omphalea diandra; assembly: GCA_949677035.1. Classification (NCBI taxonomy): domain Eukaryota; kingdom Viridiplantae; phylum Streptophyta; class Magnoliopsida; order Malpighiales; family Euphorbiaceae; genus Omphalea; species Omphalea diandra. The sequence goes on along the minus strand of CATIWR010089484.1, from coordinate 13,821 downwards.
TCCTAAAATCTAAAGAAGACCCAAAGGACAGTCGCAGTAAGCCTAATCTTTGTTATCTTTTGCCTCCTTAAAGGTACCCATATAGCTCTCAAAGTCTATAGGAACTAGGTGCCCCATGCTAGCTCATAGCTCTACCAGCTCATTATGTGCCTTATAGAGAGCTCTTAATCTATTTTTGATATGCCTCTTATAATAAAAATATGGTTAGGATGGTTCGACTGCACACACAAGCACAAACGTAAAACATGTGTAGATTAATCATATTTTTTCTAACTTATAGGTCATAAGTTAGCTAAGTCAATTTCCTCTTAAGTACATGATGGCAGGTGCATGCTATATGAAAAACCCTTAAGCTACAAGTGCACAAGTCAGAAGTAATAAAGTGTACTTGTGAGTATGGATATCATTCCCATGAGGATTAGGATTAAGTACTAAGCTTAATGTTCTTTGTATGAAAGAAGGTCTTAACTGAGAATTAAAATTAATTAAACTATAAACAAAGTATTTATAAAGAAAATAATTAATATTTAGTTGGTAACTTTCTAAAGGTTTCATAATATTCATCTAATTGGTTCATTCATCAAGCACTACTATTGAGTTGCTATGGTGATTAATTAATCCCTCTCGAGTAGAATTGACATACAAAGTCATGTTAAGCCTTAACTCAAAAGCTAGGCATCATGCAATTGCCTCACAAATCAAAACTCTATCGATAGTAATGGCTGTTAAGGTTACTTAACTCAATAACAAAATAAGGGAATTATTGAAGGATCCATTCTATGTAAAGCATGCGTCCATTGTCAATTCACAAAACAAAAGTTATTAATGGCTAGTTAATAAAGCATTAAGCACTTAATAATTGCTAGCACAATTAATGAATAAAATTAAAGAGACTTAGATTTAGAAAAAACCAATATGAGTCACATAACATCCATTTAGAACCTTAAAAGATAGTTAACACATAATAAAAGAAAGAAAAGAGAAATAATCAAACTAATGACGATTGAAGCCATGGATTTCAATTCTTGAAGCTCTTAAATGATTGCCTTCTTGCTCCTAAATGCTTGCTTGATTTCTTTCTTTACTTTTTAGATGCTGTTTGATGCCCTAGACCCCTCCCCACAAAATTCATAAGGTTTTTCCTCCTTAAATAGTGCTCTTGAGGTGTTTACTAATGAGGAAGCTTGGGGGATTGAAAAGGAAGAGTTTGGGGCTTTTAAAAATCCCATTTTTGGGTTTCCAAGGGTGCATATCTATGCTTTGAAGGCACATGACCATATATCAAGGGTGTGTGTTTTGAATACATTCTACCTAAATTTGCTTTTTAGGCATATAGATATATAGCTTGGTTGTGTGAAATTAAAACTAACTTTTGACCTTGATGGTGGCCAAATTAGCTTAAGTAAAAAACATAAAAGTTATAGTCGCATGTTTTGCTTTCCAATGGATTTTGAATCAGCTCATTTACAAAGGGAGACATGCCTAAAATACCGAGCAGTACTTAAAACTAAAACTTTGGTTGCCTTTTCTTTCTCTTTTGACCATTTTCCTCCCTTTTAACCTTACAAAACACAAATTTGCTTCTTTTAATCCCTTTATATGAAAAAATAACATAATATTATTAATATTTAAAAGGAATTAGTTATGAAATATATGTAGATTATGCACTAAATAATGTTTTATGAGGCTGAACATGTGCTCTACCTAAACGTTGGGGATTTACAAACACAAAACAAAGTTAGCAAGTATAATAAGAGATAAGCAATGCAAAAGTAGAATATAAGGAAGTATACTTATGTGGATCATGACAATGTGTTTGAATGATTTGATGATCAGGTAAGCTCCAATGCCATCATAGAGTTAGTGGGGAAAAGACACATCTCCTTGAGGCTATTAGGAAATGGGTCTTACTCTCCCACTATTTTAGGCTCGAAGCTTGACACCTTTATAGTACGAGCCTATTTGCAAATTCTAACCATCAATGAAAGCTTTGAAGGCCTTATCTCAGAATGAGCTAGCATGCCATGTGCACTGCATCATGACACTATCCTCGTTCGCACCTCATGTCGAGAGAATGCTTAGATACATGCCTCAAACATGGGAAACATGCCTAGTAGTGACTCCAGCATCCATGCTTGGTACCTTCCAACCCCTATGAGTAGCTACTCCTTAGGTCGTAGCTCCAATGCTTATTGATAATATATGCCTTTTAGATCAACCACCCATAAAATGTTCATTGGTGGGCTATGAGGTATATGGCACACATTAGGTTTCTCTCATAGGTACCACTCCCTGATGAAGGGTCTTACTAATAAGGGGCATATGTATGAATGCTCTCATGTCCACCACCTCATGCTACCATCCATCTATAGGCCTTTTCTAATTTAAGTAGAGTGCTAAGAAAAGAAACGCATGTTATGAGTATTCAAGCGAATATACATAAGCCATATCCTTAAAATATTAGTACCCCTCCATGTTTTTAAGTTAAATGGCTATATAGATAACTCACTATTTGTACAGACCATTAAATAGTCCAATAAGAAAAAATGAAAGAAATAAAGGGAAAGGAAAAAGAAGGAAAAACTAAAAGACCCTAACGGTAGATCCCTTTTAGCCAAAATTTATAAAATGTCCAAAATGCCCTTATCCCATATAGAACTAAAATAAGTAAGAGGAATCAACCTTAAGTATTCAATAAGTTCATCAAAGTACCAAGCCATCACTAAAACACAAAATTCTATACTAATGTCAATTAGATGGGTAGCCAACATCCTACTCACCCTTAGATGCCTATCATAACCAAAAATTTCTTTCAATTCATGTTAGAAGGACTTTTAAATCATCATTTACTATTAAAATAATAATCACAGTATGGAATCAACCTTAATATATGCTAGAAGGGCTATTGAACCATCATTTTTGCTATAATGGCTATCAAAATGCCTATTTAAGTTTAGTACATGTTAAAAGGATAACTATTAGAATAATAATTGGAATATGGAATCAACATCAACATACATTATAAGGGCTAATGAACCATCATTTTGGCTAGAATGGCTATCAAAATGCATATTCAACTTTAGTACATGTTAGAAGGGTTACTAAACCAACATTTTATGGTAAAATGACTATCATAATATAAAATCTTCTTCAGTACATGCTAGAAAAGCTACTGAACTTTCACTTTTTAACATAATAATCTCAACCCCAATACCTGCTTAAGGGTAATTAAAGGTTAATATTTGAAATTGGTACTTGCTAAAAAGCTTCTAAAAGAGTTCTGCACCTATTAGAGAACTGTTAAGACACCTAAGAACTTTAATACTTACTTGAGAGCTACTGAAAGTAAATATTTGACACTAATACCTACTAGAAAGCTATCAAAGAAGCTTAGTAACTATTAGATAACTACTAAGACATTTAGAAACTTTAGATACCTACTAAAGGACCTTATCATACTAGGTTGGTAAAACCTATGTCATAAGCCTCTTTTGATCTTGACAATGAAGATTGATCAGTTCTAATGCTTTGAGTAAGTGTTATTTTGTAGATTATCAAATTTATCTTTATTAAAAGTTGGATGAAAATCAAAATCTCCATCTTTTAGAAGAAAATTCAAAATCATGGTTGGTATACTCTAAATCGCGACTGCAACTTTGATATTAGGATGTATGGAGCTAGGACAGAGGAATTCGTGGGCGAATTCACAACTATGACTCAGCTTAGAAACCTTATATCTAAGTTTCACAATGACAAGAAAGCTTTGGATACACTTATTGTATCGCAAAGACCTCCCTTAGTTAGTCATGGTTTAGACTTCAATGGAGCCTATTCTTCTATACCTTCACTCATACATTCATCAAGGCCTCAACACCTTAAACTTCAAGTATTGTGGTTATTGGAAAGAAAGGTGCTCAAAGCACTAAACCACCATTGCCTAAGTGCAAGGGAAAGGTGTAACAAGGCTCTAAGCCAATTTTTAAGAAGGCCAACCATGCATACATGTATAATAAAAGGCATGCTCATTAAAACACACACAAAGAATCTAGTTCTACACCTATTTATACATGTTCATACTCACACCCACATCATGTTGGTGTGAGGAAATCCTTCACTCATACCAAGGCAATGTATTGGAGAAAGATACATAGGTGGAAACTCCAATGCCATTATTGGATATTATGGACACATAAATGTTTATTGCTACAAAAGGAAAGCACACCTTAAGTTGGAGGATCCTTCAAAACCTAACCCCCTAGGACCCAAGTATGCTTGGGTACTAAAGCAAAGATGATTTACTTGTGTTGCGTATGGGTGTTTAGTAGCCACCAATGAAGCAAATGATTGGCATGTGGATAACGAATGCTCAAAGCACATAACAGGCAATACAAAGCTATTCATGGCCCTAAAGGAAAAAGAGGGTGGCAATGTCACATTTGGAAACAATGCCAAAGGTAAGGTAATTGGGATTGCGACCATTAGTACGAATGGTTGTTCTTTAATTAATGATATTTTACTTATTGATGGCTACAACATAACTTGCTTAGTGTAAGTCAATTATGTGACAAAGGTAACAAAGTCATATTTGACCCTAAAGAATGCTGAGTTGCCACTTTGGTAGATAAAAAGGTAGTCTTCAAGGGTGAAAGGAAAGGCAATACTACCTAATTGACTTAAAAAATTTGGCTAATCAATCCTTTAAGTGTCTTATGTCTCTTAGTAATGAAGATTGGTTATGGCATAGAAGATTTGGATATGCTAGCATGAAGCTCTTATAAAACTTATCAAAGGGAAAACTAGTGGAAGGTCTTCCCAAGCTAAGGTTCTCCATAGACAAGACATGTGGTCCTTGCCAAATGGGGAAGTAACATCAATCTTCCTTGAAAGCAAAGAATATTATAAATACATCTATACCTCTTCAATTAATTCACATGGACTTAATAGGACCTACTAGGAGTGCTAGCTTAGGTGAAAAATATTATGCACTAGTCTTAATTGATGATTACTTTAGGTTTACTTGTGTCTCCTTTCTTGCTCATAAGCATGATACTTTTGATGCTTTTAAATGTTTTGCAAAAAGGATTCAAAATGAGAAGGCTTACTTCATTTCTTCCATAAGAAGTGACAATGGAAAAAAATTTCAAAATTAGCCTTTTGAATCTCATTGTATAGAGAATGGAATTTTTCATAACTTTTCAACTCCTAAAACACCACAACAAAATGGTGTTGTAGAGAGGAAAAATAGGACAATAATAGAGATGGCTAGAACTATGCTTAATGAGTGTTCATTGCCAAATTACTTTTGAGTTGAAGCTATCAATACTTTGTGTTATATTGTAAATCAAGTTTTCAAAAGACCCATTCTTAATAAAACTTGTTATGAGATATGAAATGGTAGAAAGCCTAAGTCAACATACCTAAGAGTTTTTAGATGTAAGTGCTATATCTTGAATACTAAGGATAATCTTGGGAAATTTGATTCAAAAACTAATGAAAGCATCTTCTTAGTTTATTCCACCATTAATGAAGGGTCTTTAATAAAAGTTCAATTGTTGTTGAAGAGTCTATGAATATTGTGTTTGATGAATCTAGTAAGATTGATCTTGGGAAAGGTTCTTTGGTTGATGACATTATAGGTGATTTTGAGAAATTGGATTGAAGGATAATAAAAGAGAAAAGGATAAGGACCATGATGAAAGAAAATCATCAATAGAAGATAAAGATCATCAAAATCAATACGTGAAATCACCAAACCAAGATCTTCCTAAAGATTAGAGATTTTTTAAGCATTACCACAAGGACTTAATGATTGGTGATACATCAAAGGTGTAAGTACTAGATCTCAACTCAATACTTTAGATAATAATCTTGCCTTTATTTCTCAATTTGAGCCAAAATCTATTGATGAGGCTCTTGATGATGAGAGTTGGGTGATTGCTATCTAAGACGAACTCAACCAATTTGAGAGAAATAATGTGTAGAACATTGTTCTTAGGCCTAAGGATGTTTAGGAATAAGTTAGATGAGCAGGGATTCATCACTAGAAATAAAGCTAGAATGGTTGCTAAAAGTTATAACCAAGAGGAAGGCATTGACTATGATGAATCCTATGCCCCCGTTGTAAGTTAAAGGCCATTAGGATACTTTTAGAATATGCATGTCATATGAATTTCAAACTATTTCAAATGGATGTCAAAAGTGCTTTTCTAAACGGTGTTATTGAGGAGGAAGTTTATGTTAAACAACCTTCTAGTTTTGAATCATATACTTTTCCAAATTATTGTTTCAAATTTAATAGAGCCTTGCAAGGTTTGAAACAAGCTTTAAGAGCTTGGTATGAAAGGCTTAGTTCTTTTGTTTTGCAAAATGATTTTGAAAAGGAAAAGGTTGACACAACTTTATTTGTCAAAAGGCATAATGATGATACACTAATACTGCAAATTTGTGTTGATGATATCATTTTTAGTGCTACTAATGAATCTCTTTGTGAGGATTTTGCTAAGTGTATGACTAGGGAATTGGAGATGAGCATGATAGGAGAGCTCAAGGTTTTCCTTGGTTTATAAGTTAAGTAAACCAAAGAAGGGATCTTCATCAACGAATCTAAGTATAAGAAGAACATTCTAAATGAATTTGGCATGGAAGGATGTAAAGTAGTAAAAACACCAATGAGTGCTTCCATCAAATTAGACAAGAATGAATCGGGTAAGTCGATTGATTAGAAGAGATATTGAGGTATGATCGGTTCTCTACTTTATCTTATCGCTTCTCAATCTGATATAATGTTAAGTGTATGCATGTTTGCTAGGTTTCAATCTTGTCGCAAAGAATCTCATTTGAATGCTATTAAAAGAATTTTCAAATATTTATTAGCACATTGCATTTAGGTTTGTGACATCCTAGAGATTCTTCATTTAGCCTCATAATTTATTCGGATACAGATTATGCTGGTAGTCTTTTAGATAGAAATAACACTTCTGGAACTTGCCAAGTTATAAGAGAGTGTTTAGTTTCTTAGTTTAGTAAGAAGCAAGTTTCAGTTGCCTTATCCACTGCTGAAGCTGAATATATAGCTGTGGGTTATTATTGCACCCAAGTCTTTTAGATGAAATAATAACTAAAGGATTATGACAAAGTTGTTGATCACATTCCCATCAAATGTGACAACACTAGTGCAATAAATCTTCCAAAAATCTCATCTAAGATTCTTGGAGCAAACATATAGACATTAGGCATCCTTTTCTTAGGGATCATGTCCAAAATGTGATGTAATGTTAGAATTTATAGACAAATCATCAACTTGCAAACATTTCACAAAGCCTCTTAATGAAGAAAGGATGAACTTCATTAAGAAAGATTTTTGAATGCTTGATGGAAGCTCCTTGAAATGAAATTTCGATCTCTCTAGAATGCTTTTTGTATGTTACATAATTCGTTTATTGAATGATTACTATGGATGTTGCATGTGATATTTATCACTTTGGATGTCCTAATTTTGTGTGCAATTATGCCTCTCTATGCTAATTTGCATAAATTGGACATCAATATATTAAGTGGATCACAACTTAGAGAGCCAAGTCTTATTTTTATTAGTTATCTTCTCTGACTCGTAATTCGTTGTCGTTATTCCTTAGTTCACGATAACGAATTACATGTACTCTTCATTTGGCTATCAGACATCAATTAGCAATCGTGATTCTCAATCTCCACTGTGAATTTGTTTAAATTTTAAATCTTTTGACTGTTGAACACTCCATTTCCTAAGGATTTTTTGTTCATTACTAACATTTTTTAGAATTAGCCATTGCAACTTGCAGGTCGTGGTCGCGACTTTAGGTAATTGCCACATATTTAAGCGATTTGATTGCTAATTGATTGCACTCCTTCATTAAATTCATTTCTGATCATTTTTAGCCATTTTCACACTGTTTCTTGGCCTATATAAACCTCTCAAATAATGTTTTCATTCAATCTTACCAAATATCTTTTTCTCTCTTCTTCCTTAATCTCAAAAACTTCACACCTTCATTCATTCATAAATGGCCCCCAATAAAGCTTCAAGAGCAGAGAAGGGGAAGGCACTGACGCAGTCTTCTGGATGACTAGCTCTACATTTAATGAAAGGGAAAACAAAAGAAGAAAAAGATCGGTATAAAGTGAATGCTTCCAAGATCATCCTTCCGAACAAAATCCCTTCCACTTTCTTTCTTGAGTGGCTAGGAATAAATGACAAGATCCATGTATTTCTTTCAAACCTAGGATGGGCCAAATTTAATTTTCATGTCGAGCTCATATATGAGGAAATCATGTGAGAATTCATGTGTACCATGACTCTAAGTCAGAAAGTCGAATCTCTCATCGGTCAATACAGGTTAGTATTTCATACTTTTGGAGACCTTTTTTCATCACTTTCGAACATTTGTCCAATTTTTTCAATCTTCAAGTCAAAGATGACATTATGTTCATCATCTCTGCTCTTGATGTCATATATTTCGAGTTTTGGTTTGAAATTTCCATCAATACCAAACACGACCCTAAAACCTTCTTAGCCAAATACATCTGAACCCTTCCTTTTTGGTTACTTCATCATATCATCAACTTCTTTGTTAACACAATATCATCAACTTCTTCATTAACATAAAAGGTGATGGTAGCGAAAAGGTATCCCAAAAGGATCTTGCTTTCCTTTTTTGCCTTATCAAAATCAAACCAATACAAACTGGCTATTATCTTATGGATCAATTGATTCACATGAGCACCAAACCTAAGTGTCAGTTTCTTCTTCCTTCCTATGTAACTATCATTTATCGATACGTGGGTGCTCTTGATAGGGAAAATGAAAAATTCCTCACTAAATAGCTTCTCCCTTCCTAAAATTTTATGAACCTCCCCTACCTCATCAATACAAAAACCATTCCCCCTTATTCTTACACAAACATTTTGGGTGCTTTTGGAGCTAAGCAACTAGAGTCTTCCTAAGCCTCGAAAAGAAATAGGTTTGCCATTAAAGAGGGAGCCCAACCTATTCCACCTCCCCAACCTAAGTCTAAGCCAAAATCTCTCTTGCCTCTATCAATAAGAAATTGGACAAGATTATGAGGATGTTGACGAGACGGTTTCTCCTCCTCTCCTGCCTATATAGTGACTTGGTGGACTTATAAGAGAAAGTATGTGCTCCGCTTTGCCATATTTCAAATTTTGAGGATTAGGAGGACACACCAGAAGAGGAAGACAACCAAAAGGTTGAGGAGGGTGATGAAGTTAGAGGTGGAGGAGATAATAAAGAATAAGATGATTATGGAGATAATGACAATTCTCATATCTTTTAGATTGTCTTTAAGGTTTCTTTTTCTTTTTCTATTTTGTTTTTAAACTCTTGATGTAAAGCTATTGATCCCACAATTTAATAAGTAAATAAAGATGTTTGTTTTGCAATTCATTGTCTCAATTGTTATGTGATTGCAACTTATATGCTTTCTTTGTTGTTTTTGCTCTCTATGATTACTCTATCTCAAAATATACATCTCTTTTACTGCTTAAATCTTTACCCTCTTTTTGATCTTACCAAAGGTGGTGATAATAACATTGAAAGAAAATAAGTATTGTGCATAAGAAAAGCATAAGTTGAGGGCGAGCAAGTTTTAACTTAGAATTTTTAGTCATTGTTTAGAATCCTTTGATTATTTGATCATTCACCATTCCAACTTCATAACTCATGTATTTATTTTTCTTTAGGATCAATCTAAGTTGTAAAAATAAAAAAGGGGGAGATTATTGGACTAGGTTGCTTAAATCTATGTCATAAGCCTTTTTTGATTTTGACAATGGAGATTGTTCAGTTCTAATGCTTTGAGTAAGTGTTATTTTGTAGATTATATGAGTAAGTGTTATTTTGTAGATTATATGATTTTTCTTCATTGGAAGTTAGATGGAAAAAAAATCTCCATCTGTTGGACTAGGATGGTTAATCCTAAGTCTTGGATCTCTTTTGATCTTGACAAAGGAGATTGATCATATCTAATGTTTTCAATTGAACATTGTTTTCCAGAAATTAAGTTAGATTTCAATTAGAAGTTAGAAGGATTGCATAATCTTTAAGAAGGCATAGTTCATCCAAATTTACGGTCATGGTGTATAATTCGCGACTGCGACCTAGTTTAAAGAAAGGTTGAAACTTGACTACAGGGATTCACGGGCATCTTCGCTGCCGTGACTCATCCAAAGATGGGAGTGCCAAAGTCAAAGACAAATTCACAGTATGTGTCACGCCACAGTCGCAGATGCGACTTTCAAAGTGATTAAAGAGGGAAGCCAGTCCTCAATCATAGCATGCCAAGTGTCCTAGGTATCCGTTGGAGAACAAAATTCGTGTGAGCGACATTGAGGGTAGCGATCGTGATTTAAAAAGAAGAAGATTATCTTTCAAACAGAAGAATTCACATTTTAAGTTGCGCCCTGTACAAAGAAGAATTGCGATCGTGACTTTTGTGAGCAGTTAGACTATAACGACTATATTTTCCTGATGGACCAATGAGAAGTTACCTCATGGACTAGTCGTTAGACACAAATGTGTTTTTTTGCTACAATTTTTGGCTCATATATGAAAATTTGGATTTCGCGACTGCGATTGACTAGTAGCGACCGTGACTCCTGCCTGACATGCAATTAATGCAAAATCTGCCCAGTATGTCTTAAAGATTTCTTGAGCTTTAAAATCTAACATCTCTTTGGTGGGTATGGAGTATAAATACTCCACCAAACAGTGATAAATGCAGAAGTTGGAGAATTTATTACTTTTGTTAAATCTCTCAATCTTTTGCTACTCGTTTTGTTCTCTTCTTTATGAAATTGTAAGTGTTGGGTATGAGCATTTAACATGAACTATAATAAAGGTTATTGTGTGAGCCATGAAAACATATAGTGGGAAGGTTATTGTGTGAGCCTTAAAAACATATAGTGTAAAGGTTATTGTGTGAGCCTTGAAAATACATAGTGTAAAGGTTGTTATTATGTGAGCCTTAAAAATACATAGTGTAAAGGTTGTTGTGTGATCTTTGAAAACATAAACTGTAAAAGTTAGGTATGAGCTTGGAAACACCATTTGAAGTTAGTGAAACACCCAAATGAAGAGAATTAGGAAGTAGATGTAGGGTCAATTATACCTGAACCACTAAAAATCGTGTGTCCCAATTTCTACTCCTTCTTTACCCTTACTTTAATTTTTTTTTTATATAATAATTCAACCCCCCTTCTTGGTGCCTAGGGCCAATAAGTGGTATCAGAGCCAAGTTTCACATTCTAGCCTTAATTTGGTAAGCAAAGTTCATGGCACAAGAGGGAATCCACTCACACCTTAAGCCCACTTTGATGGATCCGACTATACTCATTAGAAGTATAGGATGGAAATTTATCTCGACACATATGTGGTGGACCTTGGGATGTGGTTGTCAAAGAATGGAAGCCACCCACTAAAGTAGTGGATAGAATTGAAGAACTCATTCTAAGGGAAGAATGGATTAAAGCTCACAGGAGATCAAATGGCAAAAACAAGAGGGAAAATGCCATTCTTCTAACTCCCTATCTAGAGAAGAGATTGGAAGAGTGCAACATTGCCAAACAGCACATGCCATTTGGAAGACTCTTGGGAACTACCATAGAGGCATAAAACTAGTTAAATCAAACCATTTGGAGATGTATGTGACGGAATAGGAGCTATTCATGATGAAGGACCATGAAAGCATCACTGAAAAGATGAATAGACTCTTATCCATCGTCACCAACATGAAGAAATTAAGAAGGACTCTCACCAACTATGAGGTAAACACAAAAATTCTTAAAAACTTTACCTTTGGATAAGTTTGGTCTAAGAGTATGCAACATCTAAGAATCCGATCTGGAGATTGAGAAGGTTCCAACAAATGTGTTGATAGGCAAACTCTTAACTCATAAGTTAGCCTTATAGAAAGATGAGCAAATGAAGAAACTAAGAGGCCAAGGAGATAAACCAAAAAAAGAAAAAAGAACCCTGGCTCTTAAATCTTCAATAAAAGAGAAAGAGATAGAAACTACCTCTAATGATGAAGAAAGCGACAAAGAAGAAGAGGAGCTAGCAATGCACTCAAAAAGGATAGAGGAGTTGATTAGAAGAAAAAAAGAAATAAGAAGCTTCAAGAAGACAACTCCTAATCTAAAAGAGAGATCTAATGAAGTCACTTGCTATGAATGTGGTAAGCAAGGCCACATCAAGTACGATTGTCCCAAATTAAAGAAGAAGAAGAGATGGGATAAGGAGAAGAAGAAGAGTTTTTCAGCCACTTGGGATGATAGCTCAAGTGAAGATGAAGAAGAAGGAGAATTTGCCAACATTTATTTCATGGAACAAGAAGATTCTACAAATGAGGTAAGTACTTCTTCCCATTCTCATTCTGATTTTGAATTTGATGAGATAGATGAAGAGCTTCTAGAAGCTCTAACTATGAAATGTGACAAATACAAGTAAAAAATGAAATCTTACAAAAGAAAATGTCAAAAATTAGAGTATGATTATAAATCTCTCAATGACATTGTAAGTGGATTGAGAGCATCAAATGATGAGCTTAAAAAATATGTGGAAAATCTTTCTACATCATCTACTTTATTAGCTTCATTAAGAAAGGTGAATGACTTTCTAAAAGGAGAAGTCATTGAGCTTAAAAGCTTAATCTCCAAATTCCACAAAGGAAAGGAAGCCTTAGACACATTGATTGCATCACAAAGACCACCACTAATTATACATGGTCTAGGCTTCAATGGAGCCTCTTCATCATCTCAAACTACATTTGTTAGATCATTAGAACCTCAAACCTCAAGTATAAAGGTGATTGGGAAGAAAAGTACTAAGCCTTCTAAGCGTAAGGGCAAATGGAAGGCTCCCCCAAGCTCAAGAGCCAAGACTCAAAGAGCTAACCATGCCTACATGTACAACAAACGACATGCTCACTCTCATAAGAAATTCTCTACTACTTCTCATCATACATATATATGCATGCATTCATATAATCAAGGTATGAGAAGGCCTTCTACTCATACTAAATTTGTACATAGGAGCAAGACTCACAAGTCTAAACTCCAATGCCATTATTGCATAAAATATGGGCATGTTAACATTTATTATTTTATTAGGAAGACTCACCTCAAATTAAAGGACCCTTCTACTCCTAACCTCATAAGACCTAAGTATGCTTAGGTACCTAAGAAAAGGTGACTCACATTTGTTATGTAGGGGAGTGTGGCTACCATCAAATCAAACAATTGGCGTGTGGATAGTGGGTGTTCCAAGTATATGATTGGAAATAGAAAGCTATTCACGACATTGAAGGAAAAAGAAGGTGGAGATGTCACATTTAGTAACAATGCCAAGGGTAAGGTAATTGACATTGAAACCATTTGTAAGAATGGTTATTCATTAACTGACAATGTTTTATTAGTTAGTGGCTTACAACATAATTTGTTGAGTGTAAGTCAATTATGTGACAAAGGTAATAAAGTCACCTTTGATCCTAGGGAATGCTGAGTCACCACTTTAGTGGATGATGAGGTTATTTTAAAGGGTGAAAGGAAAGGCAACACCTGCCCAATTGACTTAGACAATTTGGCTAACCAATCTATTAAGTGTCTTATGTCTTTGAGCAATAAAGCTTGGTTATGGCACAAAAGACTTGAACATGTAAGCATGGATCTTCTTCAAAGCTTATATAAAGGAAAATTGGTCGAAGGTCTTTCCAAGCTAAATTTTACTAAAGATAAGACATGTGGTCCTTGCCAAATGAGGAAGCAACATCA
>CATIWR010089483.1:0-77972 GCA_949677035.1 Omphalea diandra | reverse complement strand
GAGAAAATCATATATATATATATATATATATATATATATATATATATATATATATATATATATATATATATATATCTTATTTTGGTCTCAAAAATTACTTACAAAGACTATTTGTCATTTGTCAAGTTTTTCATAAAAATTATTTATGATAATTATTTATCATTTGTCAAATTAATATTTTGATAAATAAATGACTAACAACTACATTCTATCAATATATTATATCAATTAATTGAAAAACTATACTTCAAAAATTACTTACAATGACTATTTGTCATTTATCAGGTTTGTCATAAAAATTATTTATGATAATTGTTTATCATTTGTCAAATTAATATTTTAATAAATAAATGACTATCAACTACATTCTATCGTTATATTATATCAATTAATTGAAACACTATAAAATATATAATTAAAAAAATATATAAAATAAAATATATACAATAAAAGAAAATCTTTTAAAAGAAATGAAAATTAATTATGTATCTAAATTAAATGATAAAAATATAAAATAAATTTTATAATATTAATTTAAAAATAATTTATTTTGATGTTGTTATATTTAAGATAAAAATAAGATGAAAATTTGCTTAAATATTTTATAAAAAAAATTTACACTATAATTCACACAATGCACAAGTGTGCGACTAATTTTGGCTATAATTATAAGTGTACACTAAATTTTAAAATTTCGAAGTCATTAATTTTTTCGGTCATAAATGAAAATCCAATATTTAGAATTTTTTTGTTTAGCCGTTTCAAATTTTATATTAAAATCAATTAATAAAGCCATTAATTGGCCAAAGATAATAATATTATCTCGGTGTTTTCCATAATCATTAATTTTAATTGATTTTTTTTCTCATTTAGTGGTCAAAATCAATTTGATAATAATTCATCTCCTATTAAATTAAATAAGTACACTATTATCATTTTTTTTAGAATAATAAAAGATATTTTCATTCATAAATAGTCATACTACATTTCCAAAAGAAAATAATCTTATAATCTAGAGTATCAATATGAACTCCACTCTTAACACAACTAATACTTACACATTGGATCAATTTTGAAATTATTATTTTATTTTCATTATGAATTCTTCTTCGATAACTCTGCATTTTTATCAATTATGGAGATTCCATTATATATGGTGTTATAATATAATGTGGACTGAAATTTATATAATACGTCAAAATAGATTTGAGAGATGATATTCAATAATATATCATTATATATTACTAAACAATCGATTTCAAACCACTAAAACTCTAAAAAAAAAAAAGAGAAAAACTCTTACAAAAAGAGATAAAATAATAACACAAACAAAAACTCTAAAAAAAAGAAAAAATAAAAGAAAACTAACAAATATGGTAAGAATAACCAATTTTATGTGTGTGTGTATATATATATATATACACACACACACACATAAGCAAAAGGGTTTGCAGTCTGTAAAATATACTATTAAGAGCCCCAAAACACGAAATAGAATGAAATGTTTTCAGAGAAAAGAGGTGGCTAGAGTTTTTCTTTTGGGTGACTAAAACCCTCAACTCAAGTTAAGTACACCATTATCATTAGCAAGGAGGGATACACCAAAAGAGCATATTATAAAGTTTAATGAGACGTTGAAAGTGTATGGCTTTGACAATGATTTAATGTTGAAGCAGTTCTTTAAATCCCTCACTAATAAAGCTAATATTTAATATTCAATTTTATCTTAAGATATATAATTTTTTGAGAAATAATGTGTAAGTTGTTCTCAGAAAAATTTTTATATCTAAGAAAAATTTCCTTATGATATGGGAAAGAAATGACAAATGATCCGAAAGAGACTAATGGAATATATTTAATGCTTTCGGGAGCACATTCTATATATCCAATATCCATACAATAAGAAGGATTTTGTGAAAGTGTGTAGCCAAGGATATTCAAAGATCCAAGTGCATCTAGAAAATTTAAAAATTATTTTCTTTAACACACTAGTAGTAGAAAATGCAAGGAGAAAAAATAACATTTTATTTAAGAAAATACGTGAAGGAACTCATTTGATAAAAAGAAGCTCAATTATGAATGGTGTATAGGTTGAGAGCTAAAGAACCAATAAAAGGCCTCAAAGCAGTATTCATAATGATAGTGGTAAGCCACCACCCTTTCTTTGTCCAATGCTGGAAGCTATAGCAATGCTTGATTAGTGGATCGAGGACTATAAGACAATTTTTTTATTATGATAAAAACTTTTGTCATAAAATCAACATTGTCATAATATGTGATCTTATTTGATAAAATAAAAATGTATCATAATTCTCATAAAATTGATTAAGTTGTGATAAAATAAAATTTGATATAAAAAAATATAACAACAAAAATTTATCACGAATTTGACATAATAAATGAATATAAAGGAAATGTAACAATAATTTTTTTTCATCATAATATTTTATTAAAAACTTATAGCGCCAATTTTTTGGCACTTATGAAATTATAAATAATAAGAAACTAATTTTATCACAATATTCTTTGCATCACTATATCTAATTAGTCAATAAATTTGTATAAAATTATTTTGTCATAGTCAATAATTATTTATAATTATTTATAATCCAACATAATAAAATAATTTGTCACAATATATAAAAATAGAAATACACTAAATTCTAGTCTAAAAAATATTTTCATCAAAATTTTGATATCAAAAGTAAAGATATATATAATGAGAAAATAATTTTGGCATAATAATATTTTGTCCACTAAGTTTAATTATTATGATATTATTATTATCACAATAAATAATTTTGTATTCCAAAATAATTTGTTACAATAAATGAAAATGTATATAAATATCAAATTTTGATATATCAATTTCATTCATTTATAATATTCAAAATTTAAATTAAACTACAAATTAAGTTTAGAAAATTACTTTTTATTAACATAAAAATTGTATATTAAATCTAATAAATTTTTAAATACTAAATTAATTTTTTCTAATCTAAAAATAAATTATTTATTTCTTATTATTTCAATGTGATATTTTGAAATTTTATTAGACTTAAATTATAGATTGATGGATAATATATTTCATTCATGAATTTCTAATTGAATATAGTGTAATCATTTGAGTTTGAATAAAATAACTCAATGTTTCATATTTTTTTTGTTTTATTACTTCTTTCTTTTTAATAATTTTATTTTGAATAATAATTGTTGATCATGTAGGAGTCAGTGAATATTCTAAGGATTAGAGTATGATGAATTTAAATGATTTAAAGTTGTTGGCCCTAGTGCACCAAGAGGGAGGGGGTTGAATTGATGGTAGATTTGAACTTCTGATTTTAGAGGAAGCTCACAAAAATGAAAAATTAGAGAAAGAGTAAGAGAATAATGAACGCAATAGTTTTATAGTGGTTTGGGTATTAACCAACCCTACATCCACTAGCCAATTCACCAATTGGGTGTTTCACTCAATCACTAGTGTTTTATAAGCTCACACTCAACTTAGTGTTTAAGCACACACTAAACTTTACAAGTGTTTTCCCAAGACTCACACTCAACTTAGTGTTTTAGGCTCACACCAAACCTTATAAGTGTTTTTTCAAGGCTCACACTCAACCTAGTGTTTTAGGCTCACACTAAACCTTACAAGTGTTTTCCCGAGGCTCACACTCAACCTATACAAGAGTTTTACAATTAGGCTAACTATCAAACCTAAACAAGAGTTTTCTATACAAGGGCTCACTCTCAAACTCAAACCTAAGGTGTTTAAAGCTCACACCAAACTTTGTGCAAAGAAATAAGGAATTAAAGTTGTGAATTAACTTTGCAAGAGTTTTGACACATATCAATGATTCTTCTCTTGCATTAACACCAACTTGGTGGAGTATTTATAGCCCACATCTACCAAAGAGACGTTACTCTAAAACTATTAATAAATCTCTAAAATGTGTTAGGTAGATTTAGCATTAAATGCTTGTTAGGCGAAAGTCGTGGTCGCTACTCTCATTTCGTGGTCGCAAAATTTATAATTTCCATTATGGAGCTGAAAATTTTAGCAGAAAACCTTGTCTGTGTCTAATGGCTAGTCCACGTGTCAACTGTCCATTGGTTGTCTAGAAAAATATAGTTGTTGCTTTCTAACAACTATCAAAAGTAGCAGTCGCAAGATACCTATGTCTTAGGTGCGAATGAGATCGCGAATTCCTCTATGACTCAAGCTCACTTCCTTCGGCTATGTTGCAGCTATGAATTTTCCTGCAAATTCCTCTGGCGTAGCTTTATTCATTTTTGTGACTGATTCATGGTTGCGATTTAGAATATACGCACCACTAATTTGGATGAACTTTACAAGGTTGGAGATTTTGAATTCCAATGAAGATAACTCTTATAAACTATAAAAACAACACTTAAAATTGATGTTAGAACCTTTAAATTTATATTGTCAAGATCAAAAGAGAGTCTTGACTTAGGATTGAACAATCTAGTCCAACAAAAGTCCACATTATGATTATCAAATGATTTTTAGAATAATATGAGTAACTATACTTTAAAACTCTATAGTTGTTGGCTATAGAGAAATTCAAAGATAGGTGACTACTGAGAAGCGTCTCAATCCCACACTTGGTATCAGAGTCTAGTCATGTAATCAACAAGTGAGCTAGCACTGTTTCAATGTCAGGGTAGGCTAACAACACATCAACCAGTGGATATGGAATTGGTGGCAAACTTGTTTTCCATAAAAAAAAATAATTTATCATTATAAAATCTTTTATTATGATAAATATATCCATTACCAAAACTATATACTATTGTGACAAAACATAAATTGCCACAATATACATGTTAAGATAAGGTTGTTTTGATGAAGATGATTACAAATTTGTTTTGTCATGATATATTTATAGTGATAAATTGTTTTGTAACAAAATACTAAATTTCTTGTAGTATTAAATTGTAACCTATTAATGAGAGAAGGCTAATCCCAAGTTTTGCCATTTCACATATTGGCCATGCAACAAAATATTTTAGAAATTTGAAAAGGAATTTTTAAAGAAGGCAAGAGATTGAAAAACTATTTCTTAAGCAAAATGATGGGCTGAGGAACCATTTCTTAGCTCATGATGGATGATGTGCTTATGTTAATTTTCATATCCTTCCTCTCCCTTCAAAAGATTATAGCTTTGCTAATATTAAAGCCCATTAAGGTGAAAAAATCAAGATATAGGTGAAGGAGATCATTGATTCTAATATTGATAAGTCTCTTATGAAGATCTCTAATGTTGGAGCTTTCTTTGACTAATTGACATTTAACAAAGAAATAAAAAAGGTTGTTGTGACTGCTATAGAAAAGATATCTAAGACTATAAGATGATTCAAGTTATTTATGAGTGGCTTAAGTTTAACTCATTAAAAAACTTAGTTTGAACTCTCTTGTCAACTAAATAAATTAAACTCAAATATAAATTTAGGTTTAATGTATTTTCATGAACAATCTCAAATACTTTTAAGCTCATCTTGAAAACTTATGAATAGCTCAAAATAAATTTTTAATATGATTTCTTTTTAAAAATATTATTCAAAATATTTTGTTGTTTAATGTTTATAAAATAATTATAAAGCAACTATGTATCAAATAGGAAATAAAAATGTGAACTTATAAAATTAAGATTAGTAGTTATTATTAGAAAGAAATATAATTATAGAATAACATTAATATTGAAGTTACGTAAGTTTTATCAGTTAGTTAAGCTTGTGAATAAGCTCAAGCTTAATCAAAATTAATAAATTAAGTTTGAACAATAACTTTAAACTTAAACATGAGTTTGAAATATAATAAATAAATCAAACTTGAAAATTATGACACTCAACTCAGTTCTATTCATTTACAACTTCAAAATATCAAAATTACAGTATATAGAATTGTGAATGCCTAAAGCGTGGATCTGGATTGTGCTTGAATGAGTGAAATCTTGCTTGTGACTCAATCATTTTATTGACCAATGAAGGATCAAAAGGACGGTGGTCATACATTGGTAATAACCTAAAATAGTGGCTTATGTTGGGATCAACGAGAATTCTTTAGGTCTCACGCAAATTTAAAGCTCTTTTCCAATATTAGTGGTTAATGGGGACCAAGGCAGGACAATAAATTGGTATTATCCTTAATGGAATATGGAGTCATCACTCGACTTTGGTTGGGATAAGAATTTCCACAAGGCAAAATATGAACCTAACTAAGCCATCTAAAAGGCCTAATTTGTCTTCACCCCATCAGAGATTAGGTTCAAAATTTGGGTATAGATTGGAGAAAAGGTTAAACACCATCAAACTGCCTAGATATCTGGATTCAATCTTCGAGCATCTTTAGTTCACTGTTACATTTTAACCTTGTTATTAATTAGTCTAGTTAATGCCTTAAGAATATTTCTAGTACAACCCAATTAATCATATCAAAGCAATGTCATAATCAATTTTAAAAGGGAAGGGGGATCATGTAACATATTAAAGGGAGGTCATGCATTTCAATCATCCATAATTAAACATAATGGGATTAAGCACATCCTTTAATCACCTACACAAAGAAAAACACATGTTAGTGATCATCATGAGGGACAAGAAAATAAAAGACACACACAAAAGGAAAGGCAATGAAAGGAAAGGTCTCACCTAAGGTCTCTAAGTTAAAGGAGCCTATGGGAATCTAAGTCCATAATCAATCATCCTAACATCATATGAATTATAAGATATTAATAATAGTAAATAACCATAAGCATATGAAATATGAGACATGACGTATCATAAATATGAAATGCAAATGCAAGTTAAATGATGTTAAAGGTCTAAAGAAATGTTTAAGAAATGGTGTCTTAGGGTCATTAGACCCTCTTCCATATTGCTCTTATAGAGCTAAGCATCCATAAACACCACTAACATTGATGAGAGTTAATATGTTAATTAAAAAGGTATTATCTCATGGCCAAAATGTAAATAAACTACAAACATGAAACATAGTCTAATAGGAGAGTCATTAAGTGTGGAACTTTATCCTCTAACTTTAATCATGTAACCACCCAAAATAAAGTGAATGGAATAGGTTACTAGAAAGCTAACCACTCCTTTCTATGGTGATAATGCTTAGAACATAACCATAATCAAAATGATAGTGCTAAAATGAGACTTTCAAGGTTATAGGAATGAGGAGTTCCTTACTTGATCATGATCAAAATGACACCAAAATAGAAAATGAATCAAGTCTTACACGTAAATAAGGAGAAGAAAGAAAATTTGGGATTTAAAATTACAATGCATAACTCAAGCTTGGATTTTACCTCATTATTTGAATGAATAGGGGTTCTAGGTTATGAAAGCCTACCCCCTATTCTACCAATGGAACCCCCAAAACACTAAAAGAAGCATAAAATTAATAAGAACTTAAATGAAGAAAGAAGAAAAATTTGCAACCTGTTCTCAATCAAAGAGGGTTATACATACCACTGAATGGTTTTGTATAACCTTTTGGGTGGTCTGTACAGACCACTATGGGTCTGTATAGCTCACAAAGATTAGGTTTTTGAAAGCAAAAAAGAAAAAAGAAAAAAGAAAAAAAAAGAGAAGAAGATAAGGGGGATAGGGTATTAAGATGCTTTTGGATGTTCGTTTTGCCTTTAAAGGCAATTAGTTATGAATTTATCCTCTAAAATGTAATGGGAATGCACAAGAATGAATTACAAAAGCCTTGTTCTACCCTGTATCTTTGGTTTTGTAAGATGGGTATTTGACTTCATGTGTGTTTAAGGTTTTTTTAGTATCAATTTTAGCAGAGTAACATTAGAGTTTTTGTTAGCCTAGTGCACCAAGAAGGGGGTTGAATTGGTGGCTGATTAAAAATTAAAAAGAAGGTTAAGGTATTTAGGAAGTTAAGAAAAAGAAGAGAAAAAATTAACACAAGAAGTTTATAGTGGTTCGGGTGTTAACAAACCTCATGTCCACTCCCTAATTCTTCTTAATTGGGTATTTCACTTAACTAAACTGGTGTTTTCAAGCTTACACCTAACTTATATAGCTTGTGTTTTATGGCTCACACAAAACCCTTACAACTTGTGTTTTTAGGCTCACACAAAAACCTCTCACAAGTGTTTTGGATAGGCTCACACTTCAACCTCTTACAAGAGTTTTAGATGCAAGGCTAACTCTTAACTTACTTATAAAGGTGCTTATTTCTCACACCAAATAATCAACAACATATAAATAAGAGTAAGAAGAATGAGTAATAAATTGATAAGAGTTTGGTTACAATTAATGAAATTCTCTTCCATTTATATTAGTTTGGTGGAGTATTTATAGCCCACATCCACCAAAGAGACTTTAATAAAAAACTATCCCAAAATCTCTAAGTTGTGCTAGGCAAATTTTGCATTAAATACTTATCAAGTGAAAGTCGTGGTCGCTACTGTCATTTTGCGATTGTGAATTTTCAATTTGCACTAAGGAGCCAAAATCATGGAAGAAAATCTCGTTCTGTGTCTAATGGCTAGTCCACGTATCCTTCACCCATTGGTTGTCTAAGAAATATAGTTGTTGTGTTCAACTAACTACTCAAAAGTCACAATCACAAGTTAACTTTCTCTTGGGTGCGACTAAGATCGCGAATTCTTCTGTTTGGTGAGGAGACAACACCTTCTTAAGTCGTGGTTGCGATAAATAATTCGCCCTTGTGATTTTTAATTTCCAATGATTGCCTTGGACACTTGGCGTCCTGTGGCTGTGGCTTTGGTTCCCTTTTTTGTTACTATGGAATTCGCAGTCGTGACCTCTGATGCGAATGACACTGCGAATTTCTCTGTGAATCAAGTAGGCTTGCTTCGGCTAAGTTGCGACTGTGAATTCGTCGATAAATTCTTCTGGCTTAACTCCATCAATCCTTAAAGTAAGGTCGCGATTATAATTTAGGGAATACTGACCGCAAATTTAGATGTTCTTCTTAAATATGCTGATTTTGACTTCTATCCAACTTTTAATGATAAAAAACTTACATACTATAAAACAACACTTAATCAAAGCTAAGAAGGAGAAGAGAAAAAAATTAACACAAAAAGTTTATAGTGGTTCGGGTGTTAACAAACCCTATGTCCACTTTCTAATTCTTCTCAATTGGGTATTTCACTCAACTAAACTAGTGTTTTTAAGCTTACACCTAACTTATATAGCTTGTGTTTTATGGCTTACATAAAACCCTTACAACTTGTGTTTTTAGGCTCACATAAAAACCTCTTATAAGTATTTTGGATAAGCTCATACTTCAACCTCTTACAAGAGTTTTAGATGTAAGGCTAACTCTTAACTTACTTATAAAGGTGTTTATTTCTCACACCAAATAATCAACAATATATAAAGAAGAGTAAGAAGAATGAACAATAAATTAGTAAGAGTTTGGTTATAATTAATGAAATTCTTTTCCATTTACATTAGTTTGGTGGAGTATTTATAGCCCACATCCACTAAAGAGGCGTTACTCAAAAACTATCCCAAAATCTCTAAGTTGTGCTAGACAAATTTTGCATTAAATACTTATCAAGCGAAAGTCGTGGTCGCTACTATCATTTCGCGATCGCGAATTTTCAATTTGCACTAAGGAGCTAAAATCACTGTAGAAAATCTCGTTCTGTGTCTAATGGCTAGTCCACATATCCTTCACTCATTGGTTGTCCAAGAAATATAGTCGTTGTATTCAACCAATTACTCAAAAGTCACGATCGTGAGTTAACTTTCTCTTGGGTGAGATTGAGATCACAAATTCTTTTATTTGGTGAGGAGACAACACCTTCTTAAGTAGTAGTCGTGATAAATAATTCGCCTTTGTGATTTTTAATTTCCAATGATTGCCTTGGACACTTGGCGTGCTGTGGCTGTGGCTTTGGTTTCCTTCTTTTGTTACTATGGAATTCACAGTCGTGACTTTTGATGCGAATGACACTATAAATTCCTTTGTGAATCAAGTAGGCTCACTTCGGCTAAGTCGCGACTGTGAATTCATCGATAAATTCTTTTGGCTTAGCTTCATCAATCCTTAAAGTAAGGTCACGATTACGATTTAGGGAATACTGACCGCAAATTTAGATGTTCTTCTTAAATATGATGATTTTGACTTCTATCCAACTTCCAATGATAAAACAACTTACATACTATAAAACAACACTTAATCAAAGCATTAAAACTGATCAATTTTCATTGTCAAGATCAAAAGAGGCTTATGACTTAGGTTTGACCAACCTAATCTAATAATTTTCAAGCTTTTCCCTTTCTCTCTAATAGTGGGGTCTTTATAGAGGGAGAGGGGTGTACTAGAGCTGAAATGGCTTTGGTTGCACCACATTCATAACCACAACAAACAAGGGCCATAAAAGTTCTAAAATTAGGGTTTTCAAGTGGTTTATATAGCCAATGAGTTGGTTATATAACCTTCTGGTTAGTTGTATTACCATTTAACTTTTAAAGAAGGGAATTCTAAAATATTTTGTTATTTAGTGTCTAGCAATTGGCTATATAACCAAGTAGATGGTTGTATGACCATCTAAGATGGTTGTATAACCATTTAAACATGGCTAGTAGAATTAGGCTTTTTTGCTTTATGGGCTTAGACTTAGTTTGTGGCTTGATCCAAGACTTCTTAAGGCCTTTTGTTCTTGTCTTTTACAAATTCTCTTGCATTTTATATAATACTTCTACTAGGTTTCATCATCAAGCTTGCATCCTAAGGCCTAGAATTTGATACTCAAAATTTGCCCTTACTTGAAAAATAATATTTGAGAAATAACTGAATGAATGAGACTCAATAAAGCATTGTAAAAATGTACACATAAGAAAGGATCCAAATCTTTAGCAGCTCATCAAACAAGTGCTAAAGTTTATTTCGATAGCTTTCTAATCGATATTAATGTATCATGTGTCATTTTAACAATTTTCAAACAAGTATTGAATCTCCTAGGAACTCTCTAGTAGGTACTAGATTTGTTCTAGTAGCTCTTTAATAGGTCCCAATGCATTATGTATGTTCAATGTGTTTCTCACTGCTCTCAAGTAGGTATTGAGTGTCCTAATAGCTTTTTGACAGGTACTAAGTTGGTTTTGGCAGCTCTCTAATAGATACCAGTGCAATTGGCATGTTCAATGTGCTTCTAATAGCTCTTAAACAGGTACTGGGTGTCCTAGCAGCTCTCTAACAAGTATTAGGTTTGTTCTGGTAGTTCTCTAATAAGAACTAGTACATTTTATATGTTTAAAGTAGTCTTCTTATAGCTACTAATATTCTTGAGTTTGTTAGAACTGTTCTAGCTCTTTTGGTTGGTACTCTTGCTCAGGGATATCACTTAAATTTCTATCTTTACAGATCTTTTGGCTATCCTAAAAATGCATTCTATTAAGAATAATGGATCTAGTCTTAAAATCATCAAGTATTCCTGTGAAATGTGTTTTTTAATTGAAATAGTTTTTGGAATATGAATTTTACTTCTAGAGTTCTCTGATACTCCTATGAGGGTGAATTTGCTATTAAAGGGTATTCTGGTAATTTGGCAAGTGAATTAGAGGGTTGAACTGACTTTTCTAAACTTTAGTGATGTTAAGGCTAGTTTGGTAATTTGATACTTAGAGGCTTGCTTTCCTTTTTTTTTTTTTTCTCCCTTTTATTGGTTTTTAGTAGGCTGTACAGGCAAAAGGCTTATTTGCGCAACCAACTTGATGGGACTTTATCTGTAGAAGCAGAGCGATAGCAAATTATGTTGTATGGAAGGGCATTAGTTGTTTACACAAACAAAGGATGTTTATATAGATGACCTCCTCTATATAAGGGCTTAACTAGCCTTAGAGTTCATTTATGCACTTCTCATATTATCTCTTCCCTTTCTCTCTCTAAAAGTCTCTAAACTTAAAATGCTTTTTAGGTTTACTCAAGTCTTTGGATTTTTCTGTGATGGCCGATTTCGATGCTTTGATGTCAGATGTTGCTACTGACTTTCCTGCAGACAATATGGTTATGTACGATGCTCTCGGGCAGATGAAGATTGCTTGGGGATTCGTTGAAGTCTCTATCCTGCCATGGGCTACGACCAAGATCATGCTAAAGGGGGTTCGAGGTGTGTTGGAAGCCTTCCATAGTTTATGACTTATACTATCACTTGGTGAGCGTTGCCTTAAGAATGGTAAGTCCTTCTTTCTTATTTCTTTTTATTTTGAATTTTATTTATTATTTTATGCTTTCAACCCTATAGTTTCTAGGTACTTTCCTTGAATGGTTTTTGCATGCAAACACTAGGTTAGCCTTAAAAAATATTTAAAACTAGTCATAGGACACTTAACCTTTAATTCTTTGAAAATTTTATTTCGTTTTTTGCCTATTAACTTGTTGCCTTTATTTATATGCCCTAGTCTTTTTTGGAAATCTATATAGAAATTGATGAAATTAATTTATATGATAATTTGCAAAGGATTAAGACATATACCTGGGATTCATTAATTATTTTTTTATTATTTTGATTTATTTTATGTAAATTTACCTGATGATTTTGAATTGGAGTGTGTTGGAACCTATTTGTGTAATTGTTGAGCTAGACCTAAGACTTTTGTGAACTTTTTGAGAAATTTATTTTCATAATTTTTCTTAAAATTTTGTAAATAGTCCTTATTATGACTAGGATTGATTATCTCTTACCTTTTTGAATTTTCCTTATATTATTTGAATACCTACACGTGAAAACGCGTGGAACATAATTGTTATTGCCCAAAAATTCATAAACTTTGCATATTTGGGATTAATGGCTTGATCTTTATTTTCCCTCGACCAACTTGCATGATCCTGATTTGTGACTGCTAATGACCTTTTGCATCATTATAGCTCCCTCTTTCTTGTCTTGATTTTGCTTTCTTATTGTGTGGAAATTTACTATTTCATTTTGTCTTTTCCTTTGTAGAGCGATGCCTCTTTTAGCAAGAGAGATGAGTGATCGACCCAACTGGGGCTTAGTTTAAATAGCTAGAACCCTGGGTAATTGCTCGCTTAGAGGAGAAAAGGCTGATGCCATTTCTAAGGACTCTGCCAGATAGGGCCCCACAACAGGACTCTGCCATGACTTAAGTGCTAGTCGACCGGTGGATAGACACCACCCATATGTTCCATTTGTCATTAATCGAGGGGGGTAACGATCACTCCCAAGGACTTCAAGTACTTAACCGAGATCCATTTCTTGGGGATCTCCTTTGCCATTGATTTGGGCATGCACCGCCTAGTGCTATAATGATATTATGTCCACCAGCTCCTTGATTGCATCCCCCAGACAAAAGGGAGCCTACATTTGAGCAATCTAGCATGAAGGCATCAACTTCAAATGTTATAGACAATAGCACTTCTAAGGTGATGAAGTAATTAGCTTGCTGCTTCTTCCTCTAGAGCCTATTAGAGACTTTATTTGCGATCCCATTAGATATAGTGGAGATATGTCTACTACCTGTGCTTGAGGACCTCCAGTTCATATGCCATTTTAATTAAGGGTCTGTAGTATTGGCATACCTATATTGTTTCTTAGACTGGTGTAGTAAAGGCTAATCCTACATAAGAAGTGTTTAGCACGTGCTCATCGTAAGTAATTTTCTGAAGTTCTTTATTTTGCTTATTTATTTTTTTCTTAATTTTCTTTATATCGATCTTGTTCTCTTTTAATGGGCTTAGGTCGTGGAGTTGGGCTTATTATAGGGTAACAACTTTTTATCTAACATGGAGGATTACCATCCTCGATTTGCGAGGTGAAGCTCCACTCACCATCACGATTCATCACTTGAGGTCAGGTATGATTACCTGAATACCATCACCTTAGACTAGGTATCATTATCTTATATAAAAAAGAAGTTATTAGT
Organism: Omphalea diandra; assembly: GCA_949677035.1. Classification (NCBI taxonomy): domain Eukaryota; kingdom Viridiplantae; phylum Streptophyta; class Magnoliopsida; order Malpighiales; family Euphorbiaceae; genus Omphalea; species Omphalea diandra. Next base: position 64,064 of record CATIWR010089483.1, on the reverse strand, counting down.
TTACTATATTAGTTATTGATTTTAGTTTCATACTTACAATGGTGTTTTATTTGTTTATTCTTCTTATAAGTGCAGCTAGGTTGAAAGGATTTGTCGACGCTTGATAGTTAAAGGTGGTAAAGGCGAAGGCTCTCTCCTATAGATGTCATCTATTAACGGGTCCTTCTCCTTAGGAGTGGTATCTCAGAGAACGAGTCATTTTATGGTGTAAGGACTTAGATGTTTGTCTTGCACCCATCATCAAACACATTCTAGGCAATGAATATAAAGGAGGAGGAGATCTAGATGGCCTTACAGTTCGTGTTAGAGGAGCAACTAGTAATGGATGGTGTCGCCTATAGGACTTAGATCGTTAGGGTGTTGATCAGGACAATCCTTATGACTGAGGGTGATCCATATGTTCTCGTAGCACGGGGCACATGGTGGGACCATCTTGTGTTAAAGGACTTAGGGAACCACGATTCATTATGAGTGAAGACCTTCAGAGCTTGCTCCTACTATTTTAGGTCATAAGAGGACCCAGACTTCTAATATGAAAGGATTAAAGCCTATAGTGATGGGTGAGCTCAACCTCTTCTTAGATAGCATGGTTGAGTCTTGTATGGCGTCCTTAATTAGGTAGATGATGGCATTGGAGATCACTTGGTTAGCATGCACTTTCAAGCTGATCGATACCACTCATGTGAGTATCTTTCTCTTGTCCTTTTATGTAATTTATTCTTGTTTAGTGTTTATTACTGAAATAAGTTCCTTTTCATAGATCTCTCATGTCTAAGCCAAGGCCATAATTGGCTTGATTGTCATGTTGAAGAGGACAGTGATGCAATAAACTTAGGATGTCCAAGTTAGTAATAATAACAATGAATGCAAATTATGTACGCACCCCTATAATTATGCTTGTGTGTTTAATGTCCTATCCATCTTAATCCTCGTGTTCCTTATAGGAGACGATGTAATGTTTAACCTGAAAGCTGTAGGATGTCGAGCAATTTTTAGTGCCTACTGAGCCATGATTGAGGGGATGACACCACTAATGCCTACAAATTCTGATGAGTGCGTCACTTTAAAAGAGGGAGACGAGGATAATACCACTTCTGAGAGCATGGATGAATGAGCTACCTGTCATTCTTCTTAGACTTTAGGACTTTGTTCTTCTTTGTGTATATTTATTGGATATTATTAATATTTTTAGCAATGTAGGATAGATATTTGGGCCATTTTGGATGTCTTAGTCTTTTGGTTGTTTAATGGAATACTTAAAATCCTTAGGATGCATTTGAGGTGACCATGTCTCCATTTTTGCTAAGACTTTGAAAATTTTCAACATAGGTGCATAATTTTGATTCCAACTCTTAAACTTACATTCTGAATGCTCGGTTGTATTATTCTTGTCCATTTACATATATATAAGCATTTTGAAACATGTGCAAAGCAACCAATAAGTCAAAAATGCAAAGGAGGCCCTACCCAGAATGTTATAAGAAAATGTACAAGCCACTATGTTGTTTGTATATATGATTTAAGTAGTCTGTACAACCTTGTAGCACTATTTATAGTTATTGAGCATTAAGCACCTTCTCTTTCTTCTATAAATACCCATTTGCAATTTTCACCCTTAAATATACCATTTTTACTTTTCTAACCCATGGCTAGAGCATTTTTGAGGTCTCTTCCATCCTAAAGTTGGTATAATCTACCTTCGGCAGGCTCTAGGCTCTCTATTATCTCTTATTTGTTCAACTTGACTTAGATTTTCTTTAGGCAGCTTCCAATTTATAGGATCCCACTACCTATTCCTTTCATTTTAGGGACATAGAAATTTGCTCCTCGCTAGAAGAATTCAATATTATTCTCGATTATCGTGTCATGGTTACTAATCAAATTGCTTTACCATGTCTAGGCTTCCCACACATTAGAATGTTGATGGAGTTATTTGATCTTCAATATGATAAGGTACATAGGTACATTCTTAGCGAGAAAAAGATTCTCATATCACCCTTTCTCATTCTTTACCCTTTTAAGGGTTACACCCATACGACACATGCCCATATTGTAGTGAAAGTATTGATTGGGGAGTTCAATAGAAAAAGAAAAGATTTTAACAACCACAAAAAATGGTTGCTAAATGGGTTAGCGACTACTTGTAGTGGCTGTTAAGAAAATATTGACCATATTCTTCATGTGGCCTCCAAAGTAGAGACCATATTAGCGATCATAGAATATGGTCTTTATTTAGCGACCACATTATATGGCGGTTAAATGGTCGTTAAACTTTTCACATAAGAGACCACAAAGGACTATTTAAAGACCAAATAAAGATCACATAATGTGGTTGCTAAATAGAAACCACATTTTGTGGTCACTAAATTCTAATTGTAAAAGACCTTAGGACCATTTATAGACTAAATAGAGACCACATTTGGTGATCGCTATTTAAATACCACATATATATGGTCTCTAAGTGGTCTCTATTTAGCTACCACATTAGAGACCATTTCTTTTGTTTTCTTGTGGTAGCTAAATAACAAAATAATTTATGATTATGTTATTGTTGTTGTTACTGTTGTTGTTGTTGTTGTTATTATTATTATTATTATTATATTCATCTGAAAAAAATAAGAAATGTAAACACCGAAACATAACTATAATTCGATAAAATGTAAAAGATAATACTAATATTACAAAGTCATAATATTGAAAATAAGACGTATTCAAAGCCTAAAGTTCTAAATTTAAGTCATAGTATATAAAGTAGATACATATAAGAAATACCAAAAGGCCTGATACTCACGAGGCGACAAATTGATCTTGTTCAAAGGCGTCACCAGGAGGTGGACCAGATGGGCTTGGGGCATGCTCATGTGTGCCACGAACCATTTCATGCACCAACTGGCGCATCTGATCCTCCATCATTTGGTTCATCTGATCCTCTATCATATGTTGCATTCGATCCTCCATAATATATTGCAGCGACTAAATCTAGAGATCTTTCTCGTGTAATTGCTGCTCCAAACAACATTTAGTCTCCTCAAGATCTTGGAGGCATTGTTGATCAATTGCATTGGAGCTAAAGGCATTAGAAAAAATGCTAGTTATCTTATTCTCCCCTATCTTGTACATGTATATGGTGTTCAAGGATTCCCTAACTGCGTGTAGGAAGAGTTGGTCCTCATCCACTTGGGAGAGTTGAATCGAGTTCCCAACTTCATCATGGGATGCCTCAGTTATGAGATTTTCATAATGTGACTACAACAAAACATACACTATCAATTAATGCAATGTTTATTGGTATTTTTAAATATATATTAAGTGTTTGCCTTTCCCTTGACCCATTTGTAGTTGTCCTCATGTATGTTTTATTAAACATGCATTTAGGTTGGGGGGTACACCTTCCTTCAGCTCTTAAAAAAAATTATAAATATAAATTATGAGATCTTTAAATTATAATGGAACTATAATATAATTTTTTTTACTATCCTTCTAGCATACTCGTCCATAGAGCTGCAAGTGTGTTGTGTCAGATCAAAATCAAGGCCTCCTATTTCACTTTGATGATTTCTAGATTAACACTTTAACATAATCCAAAAGACATCTTCAGTCCACTTTGGTTGCCATCTATTTTAGACTGCTTCAAGTATAAATCCTAGTCAACCCTTAAGTCTCCACTTGTATAACATGTCTGCATACCTCCTAGCAGCTAACTTATTGTATTAGGTTGGTCAAACCTAAGTCATAGGCTCTTTTGATCTTGACAATGGAGATTGATTAGTTCTAATGCTTTCTTTAAGTGTTGTTTTGCAGTATATAAGTTAGTTTCTCATTGAAAGTTGGATGGAAGGCTAAATCTCTAACTTTGAGGAAGACATCCAAATTCGTGGTCAAGAACCTATAATTCGCGATCGTGACCTTGCAATAAGGATGAATGAAGTTAGACCAGAAGAATTTGCGGAAGAATTCGCAGCCACGATTCACCCGAGGGTAGCCTGATTGACTTATAGAGAGATTCGCGGTGGTATTCGCATCTGAGGTTGTGACCACAAATTTCATAGCTAATTGGAGGGAACCAGGTTTGCAACTAAATCACACTAAGTGTCCAAGGCAATCGTTGGAATATCAAAAATCAGGAGGACGAAGCATTTGTCATGATCGCAACTCAAGAAAGTGTTGTCTCCTCACCAAACAAAAGAATTCTCAGTCTTTGGTGCGCCGAATAAGGAATTAAAATGTGACTATGACTTTTAGTTGGTTGCTCAAACATAATGACTATATTTCTTGAGTGACCAATAGGTGAAAGGCACGTGGACTAGTCGTTAGACACATAATGAGGTTCTTTGCTGCGATTTCAGGCTTTCCAGTATAAATTGGAAAATCACTACTGCAAAATACTAGTCACTACTGCAACTTTTGTCTGACAGACATTTAATGCAAAATCTCCCTAGCTTCCCTTAGAGATTTAAGGATAGTTTGTGAGAAACATTTCTTTGGTGGATGTTGGCTATAAATACTCTACCAAACAGATGTAAATGCAAAATAATTTCATTTATTGTAACCAAACTTTTGCAAATTTGCTACTCATTCTTCTTATTCTTATTGATTGTTTGGTGTTAGCATTAAACACCTTTGTAATTAGGTTGAGAGTTAACCTAGCTTCCAAAACTCTATATTAGGTTGAAGTGTGAGCCTATCCAAAACACTTGAGTAAAGTTTTGTGTGACCCTAAAAACATAAAATTATAAGGGTTTTGTATGAGCCATAAAACACAAATTGTACAAGTTAGGTGTGAGCTTGGAAACACTATTTTTGTTGAGTGAAATACCCAATTGTGAAGAATTGGGGAGTGAACGTAGGGTTTGTTAATACCCAAACCACTATAAACATGTTTTGTTCAATTTCTCTACTCCTTCTTACTCATCCAATCTCTTTACCCTTCCTCTAAAATTTTTAATCTCCCACCAATTCAATCTATCTTCTTGGTGCACTAAGGCCAACACAATTGTTCCCATGCATGCTTAACCATCCCTTGAATAACATTATCCCATACAAAATATTTTTGTAAGAAAACATTCATAAACAAAGTTAATAAATAAATTTTTTAAACAAAAAATAAAAAAATTCAATAGATTATCCATTAAATTATACACTATCCATACTTCAAAGTTAATGATATCTTTATGTAAATATTAAATTACTTCCTAAAATATTTCATAACTCAAGCACACTTCCCAAAATATATATAATTAACATAACAATAATATTATTCATCATATTACACTTCACAACCATTTTCATCTGCTCAATGGATTACCTGAATTTCACCCCAATATAAGTCTCGGACCTCTTAAGGCATCGCCTTCCATTTATATCCCTTTTCATCAACTCTCTCCTTAAAAATATAGGATATATGACAACCATCTCATGTGATGCAATGAATATATAATTATCAAAAGAAATAATATTTTATTGAGTGAACTTAATGAAATTAAAGTAAAATCCATTAAATTTGACTTACTGGCCATTATGTAATCACAGTTACTTATGACCATTATTATAATAGTTGCCTGTAAATGAACTTGAAGTAGGTGTTCCAGGAGTAGGTGGCTGTAAAGAAGAAGGATTTGAGTCAGGAGGTAGGACTAACACCTGTGAAGGAGCTACAAATGAAGCTAATGGTAATGCTACTTCTAATGGAGATGGTGCTGATGCGCTAGCTGGAGCTACTTTAGTTGTAGGAGACATGGATGATGATGAAGATGTAGTGGTAGATGTAGATGCAGAGCTAATACCTGATATCACAAAGGGCAACTTTGAAACATGTTAACCATTGCTAATGCCTCATCCTCTACCCCCTTTTGAAGATGCATCTACACCACGTGGTCGAGAGCACATCCTGTTGAATAAAATAAATGCAATAATCATGTGACAACCATAATATGTCATAATATGTAAACTGTAAAATTATGTAATTATAATCACCACCAATCACAAAAGATAAGCAAGATTAGAGTATGTATTTTTGAAAATAGTTTGGCTCTACTTACTATCAGTGTCATTCATGACATATGTATCTAATTCTTCATCTAATTCAGATGAAGTTTGTGATAGTATTTCAGGTTCTTTTTTTGAAGAAACATCATCATCAACAATCTAAATTACATCACTTATTGGATCATCCAATCTTGTGATATGATCGTCTTTTGCTAACTGAATAGCATAAACATCAATAAACTCCTCTAGGTTCTTTTGTAAGTGTACTTTAGGATGAGCTTTTTGTGATATCCATAATTCCTTTAGGTTTAATTTTAAAAATACCCACCAATCACTTTTGTCTTGTCACAAGCTTGGGTAGGAGCAATAATACACTTGAGATGCTTAATCACAAGAATAAATGGTTCTTATGTGTTGAATCATCATCTATGATTTATCTTAATAATATTATGTTGCTTATAAACCTTTATACCTAAATTAGGTGTTGGATCAAACCATTCGCACTTAAAAAGAACTATTCACTTAGTTGGCCAATTAAGAAATTCGAGTTTGACAACTTCAATTAGCTGACCACAAAAATTATTCTCAAATACACTATAGTTTTGCCCTTTAATGCATACACCTCTATTCATAGAACCTCGCATCGAACCATGTCCTAAAATGTAAAGCTTATAACCATTCAGAAAGCACCTAGTGTATGTTGTAACAATTATAAGAGGCCCTTTTGCTAAAACCTTAATGAAATTGTTGTCAATATTATTTATTGGATCATATGCCTAAAATAATAAAGACTTAGGTAATGAGATTGAGAAATGAACTTATAAAATCGATAGGTTGAGAATAAGAAGACTCACGTATGCATAGAACCATTTAGCAAAACCCCTTTCAAATTTTGGATCCACTTCTTCATTAGTAATGCGTGGATTATGTCGATGCAACATATCATTGAAAATCTTATTTAATATGGATATAGGTGATGTGTTTTCTCTAAACTAGGATTTTATTATAACTTAGCAGTTGAAAACTAACCTCATAAAAGGCTCAACTTTTTCCCAATTAAGTAAGATGTATGACTAAGTAGCCTTATATTCATCTGTTATCATACATCTTGTTCTTGAATGACCAAATGATCTACCATTTTATTTGAAAATTGATAGTTTCCCTTCATTATCCATTTGATCATCTTTGCCTTCATAATTGCGAGATACCGTTCTTGCTTTTTTTCACACATGATCCTTAAAGTACTCTGAACATAATGTTTAGGCTTCCTTAACTAAATAGGCATTGTATATTGAGCTTTCCACTTATGCCTTATTTTTGACATTATTGTTTAACTTTCGAAGATACCTATATTATGAAAGTTTTAATATCAATAGCATAGAAAATATTAGCATATTATTATGATTAAAGTTAAAGTTTTACTAACCTCTCAAATGGATACATCCACCAAAACTAGACAGGTCCAACAATACGGGCCTCATACGGTAAGTGAACATAAAGATGTTCCATTGAATCAAAGAAACTCGGGGCTAAAATTCTCTCAAGCTTGCTTAGGATAATTGGGATATCAATTTCAATTCTAGCCATATCTTTATTAGTAATGACAGTTGTAATTTAAAGTTTTAAAAAATAAGCTTAACTTAGTTAATGCCTTCCACACATTACTAAGTAGTAGTTCACGAAAAGCAATTGGCATTAACCTCTGCATAAATATATGACAGTCATGGCTTTTCATGCTAAATAACTTCAATTTAACATATCAACACATCTTCCTATGATTGACACATATCCATCAGGGAGTTTTAAATTTTTTACCAATTTGAACAAAACTAATGTGGTTCTCTTGTTAAGTGTGTAACAAGCTTTAAGATATTTACCAGTTGAGGAAGACTTCTCAAGCTCTGACCTTTGACAATATTCATTTAGCTCTTCTTGCCTAGACTTCATAATGTCCTTTGTTTTACTAGGTATATTTAACACCTTATTAAATATATTGTCGAAGAAGTTTTTCTCTATGCGCATGACATCAAGGTCATGTCAAATTAGATTGGACCTCTAGTAAGGCAAATCTCAAGACTTATTTTTTTCCAACCCTATGATTTACTTAGTGGACCATTAGTTTCATCAGCATTAACATATATTACCCTTTTCCATTTGATTTCATCAATCATATTTAATATTTCTTCACCTGATCTAATAGGAGTAACAACTTTCATCACAATTTGATTTTTTCGAATCCATACCTATTCCTTTTGAAAGGATGATTAGTATAAAAAAATTTTAAGTTATTATCAAACCATGGCTACTTACCACTCTTACTAAGGGTAAATGCATCCAAATCCTCCATGCAATAAGGACAAGCCAAACATCTCGCTGTGGACCAACTAGACAACATTGCATAAGCAAAAAAGTCACTGATTGTCCACATTAATGCCACTCACAATAAGAAATTTTGATTCTTGGATATGTCAAATGCCTCAACCCCATAATCCTACAACCATTTCAACTCGTTAATACATGGTTGCAAGAACGCATCTGGCTTGTCCTTAGGATTCCGAGGTCTTAGAACAAGTATAGTTAAAAACATTGATGTATGTTTCATATACATTTAAGGGGTAGATTATATACTATTAGTATCACTGGCCAACATGAGTACTATTGCCCGAACTGGCTAAATGGTAAAAACCCATTTGTGTATAGGCCAAGAAAAATATTTCTAATTTTAAAAGCAAAAAAATATGAATGAACATCATTGAAATGCTTTCAAGTAATTGAATCTGACAGGTGATGCATTATACCCTCATCGACTTCATGCTCTACATGCTACCTCATTTCTTTAGCAGTTACATTAGAACCGTATAATTATAAAAGTCACAACATCAACGGAAAATAATACATCTTTTTAAAAGGTACATCTGTTTTTCGTCATTGATTGCTATTAGTGGCTTGACTTCTTTTGTATTGTTGATGGCCATAAATCTTGCACATGTTCAAGTTGATATCTTCGCCTAATAAATCATGCAACCATTTGGACAATAATGTATCTTCTCCACTAGTAAACCCAACCGACACACTAGACGCTTTATAGCATAAAAGTTTTCTGCGATAAGATCTGGCATAACTTCTTTGATGAGTTATGCAAATGCATCAAAAACATGCTCTAACAAATGGTGTTCGATCTTGAGATTTAGTATTTTAGAGACAAGAGATAATTGTGAATTGACCTCACACTATTTACAGCATTAAGTATTGTATATAATTTTTGAGCCTCAGTGTGAGGAACCTCATCGTCATCAACATTCGGATTGAATGAAGGGCAATAACATCCATCACCATTGTCTGATAATAATTGTCAACTGTAATTGCTAGTTCTTCGACTCCATAGATAGTCTAGCTTTTAGTTGTCATTGCTTGTGTTTCCCCATGCTATGTCCATATGTAATATTCAAGTTTGAAGCCATATCATAGCAGATGATATTTCACTATCTCAACATCTAGATACTGTTAGACTTGGTTGGTCAAACCTAAGTCATAAGCCTCCTTTGATCTTGAAAATGAAGATTGATCAGTTATAATGCATTGTTCAAGTGTTGTTTTGTAATTTATAAAATATATTTTCATTGGAAGTTAGATGGAAATCAAAATCTCCATCTTTAAGATGAACATCCAAATTCGCGATCAGAATCTCTTAAATCGTGACCGCGACCTTGCTTTAAGGATGAATGAAGCTAGGATAGTGGAATTCACAGGTGAATTCGCAGCTGTGACTCAGCCGAAGGGAGCTTGGATTATTCAGAGAGGAATTCGCAGTGGCATTCGCGACTGTGATTTTCATAGTAATAAAGAAGAAAACCGGAGCCACTGCCACAACACTCTAAGTGTCCAAGGCAACCTTTGGATGAGGGCAAAGAATTGGTCGCGATCGCGTCTCAAGAAGGTGTAGTTTCCTCAACAAATAAAAGAATTCACGATCTCAGTCATGCCCAAGAGAAAGCTAACTTGCGACCACAACTTTTGAGAAGTTGGTTGAACATAACGACTACATTTCTTAGACAACCAATGGGTGAAGGCTATGTGGACTAGCCGTTAGACATAGAACGGAGTTTTCTGTCGCAATTTTTGGCTTCTCAGTGCAAATTAGAAAATCACGACCGCGAGTTCTGCTTGATAAGTATTTAATGCAAAATCTACCTAGCACAACTTGGAGATTTTAGGATAGTTTTTAAGTAACATCTTTTTGGTGGATATGGGGTATAAATACTCCACCAAACTAAAGTAAATGCAAAAGCATTCCATTAATTGTAACCAAACTCTTGCCAAATTTGCTACTTATTCTGCTTACTCTTCTTAGGTGTTATTGGATGTTTGGTGTGAGCAATAAACACCTTTGTAAGTAGGTTGAGAGTTAGCCTAACATCTGAAACTCTTGTAAGAGGTTGAAGTGTGAGCCTATTCGAAACACTTATGAAAGGTTTTTGTGCGAGCTTAAAAACACAAATTGTAAGGGATTTGTGTGAGCCATAAAACACAAGTTGTATAAGTTAGGTGTGAGCTTAAAAAACACCAGTTTAGTTGAGTGAAATGCCTAATTATGAAGAATTAGGGAGTGGATGCAGGGTTTGTTAACACCCGAACCACTATAAACTTCTTATGTTGATTTTTCTCTTTTCCTTCTTAACTTCCTAATCACCGTAACCTTCTTTTTAATTTTTTAATCAGCCACTAATTCAATCCTTTTCTTGGTGCACTAGGCCAATAAGTGGTATCAAAGCCAAGTCTCACTCCAAAGCTTAATTGTGTGAGTAAAGATCATGGCACAAGAAGGAATCCACACTTCAAGCCATATTTTGATGGAGCAGACTGTACTCATTGGAAGTCAATGATGGAAATCTATTGGGATAGTGATGTGATACACTTCTAGGATATTGTTGCAAAGGAGTGGAAACCACCTACCAAAGTAGTGGATGGAAGTGAGGAGTTGATCCCTAAAGAAGAGTGGGTTGAAGCACATAGGAGATCCAATGGCAGAAATAAAAGAGCAATGACAATGCTTTTAATTTCTCTCTCAAGCGAAGAAATTGGAAGGGTCTAACATTGTCTTACTGTATATATGATTTGGAAGGCTTTGGAGAATTACCATGAAGGCACAACCTTAGTGAAATCTAGCTGACTTGAGATGTATATGATAAAGTATGAGCTATTTATGATGAAGAAGGAAGAAAACATCACGAAAATGACAAATAGACTCCTTACAATCATCACAAACATGAAGAAGTTTGGGAGAGTTCTCACCAATCATAAGTTAAGTTCAAAATTTCTAAAATCTTTACCTCTTGAAAAGTTTAGTGTAAGGGTGTGTAGTATTTAAAAGTCCAACCTGGAGATAAGAAAGGTGCCAACAAATATCCTAATAGGCAAACTCTTAACTCATGAGTTAGCCTTAAAGAAGGATGAGGAAATAAAGAGAATGAGAGGTCAAGGAGAGAAATTTGAAAAACCATAAAGGGGGGACCTTGACATTCAAGCCTTCATCAAAGGAAAAAGAAGTTGAAGTTGCCTCTAGTAAAGAAGAAAGTGACAAAGAGGAGGAGGAGCTTGCAATGCTTTCAAGAAGAACTAAAATGCTGATTAGAAGAAGAAAAGAGAGAAGTAACTTCAAGAAAGCAACTTCAACTCCCAAAGAAAGAATGAATGAAGTCACTTGTTATGAATATGGCAAGCAAGGCCACACCAAATATGACATCCCCAAGTTAAAAAAGAAAAGGCAAGGGAACAACGAGAAAAGGAAAAGCTTCAAAGCCATTTGGAATGATAGCTCAAGTGAAGAAGATAAAGAGGAGGAGGTTGCAAACCTATACTTCATGGTTCAAAAGGATTCATCTAATGAGGTAATGTCTTCACCTTACTCTTTTTCTGAGTTTGATGAGTTTAATGATAAGCTTTTAAAAGCTCTCTCCATGAAATGTGGCAAATATAAGTCATAAATGAAAACTTATGAGAATAAGTGCACTAAATTAAAAGATGAGTTTAAATCCCTAAATAGTTTTGTAAGTGAATTAAGGGCTTCAAATGAAGACTAAAGAAGTTTATGAAGAGTCTATCCAAGTCATCTTTATCCCCAACTTCGTTACGAAAAGAGAATGACTCCTTGAAAGGTGAAGTCATTGAGCTTAAAAACTCTATTTTTAAGTTCCATAAGGGTAAGAAAGCTTTGGATACACTTGTTGTATCACAAAGACTTCCTTTAGTTAGGCATGGTCTAGGCTTTAATGGAGCCTCCTCTTCTACTCCTTCACTCATAACATTCATCAAGGCCTCAATAACTTAAACATCAAGTATTGAGGTTATTGGAAAGAAAAGTGCTCAAAGCACTAAACCACTATTGCCTAAGGGTAAAAGAAAAGTGCAACAAGGCCTAAGACCTATTTTTAAGAAGGCTAACCATACATACATGTACAATAAAAAGCATGCTCATTCAAACACACATAAAAAATTTACACCCATTCATACATGTTCATGCTCACACACATATCATATTGATATGAGAAAATCCCCCACTCATACCAAGGCAATGCATAAGAGAATGACACATAGATCTAAATTCTAATGTCACTATTACATGAAGTATGGACATATAAATGTTTATTGCTATATTAGGAAGGCACACCTCAAGTTGAAGGATCTTTCAAAACCTAACCCTCTAGGACCCAAGTATGCTTGGGTACTAAAGTAAGGATGATTTACTTGTATTGTGTAGGGTTTTTTGGCAGCCACCAATGAAGCAAATGATTGACATATGGATAACAGATGCTCAAAGCACATGACGAGCAATAAGAAGCTATTTATAGCCATAAAGGAAAATGAGGGCGACAATGTCACATTTGGAGACAATGCCAAGGGTAAGGTAATTGGCATTGAGACCATTGGTAAGAATGATTGTTCTTTAATTGATGATGTTTTACTTGTTGATGGCTTACAATGTAACTTGCTTACTGTAAGTTAATTATATGACAAAGGTAATAGAGTCACCTTTGACCTTAGAGAAGGCCGAGTTACCACTTTGGTGGATAAAAGGGTAGTTTTTAAGGGTGAAAGGAAGGCTAATGCCTACCCAATTGACTTAGACAATTTGGCTAACCAATCTTATAAGTGTCTTGTGTCTCTTAGTAATGAAGCTTGGCTATGGCATAAAAGACTTGGACATACTAGCATGGAGCTCTTACAAAGCTTATCAAAAGGAAAGCTAGTAGAAGGTATTCCCAAGCTAAAGTTCTCAAGAGACAAGACATGTGGTCCTTGCCAAAATGGGGAAGCAACATCAATCTTCCTTCAAAGCAAAAAACATTGTAAGTATATCTAGACCTCTTCAATTATTTCACATAGACTTGATATGACCTACTAGGAGTGCTAGTTTAGGTGGCAAACATTATGCATTAGTCCTAGTTGATAATTACTCTAGGTTTATGTAGGTTTCCTTTCTAGCTCATAAGTATGATGCTTTTAAAAGTTTTGCAAAAAGGATTCAAAATGAAAGGGTTACTTCATTTCTTCTATAAGAAGTGACAATGAAAAGAAATTTCAAAATGAATCTTTTGAATTTTATTGCTTAGAGAATGAGATTTTTCATAACTTTTCAACTCCTAGAACACCATAACAAAATATTATTGTAGAGAGGAAAAACAGAACACTAGCAAAAATGGTTGGAACTATGCTCAATGAGTATTCATTGCTAAATTACTTTTGAGCCAAAGCTATCAATACTTCATGTTATATTGCAAATCAAGTTTTCAAAAGACCCATTCTTAATAAAACTTCTTATGAGCTATGGAATGGTAGGAAGCATAAGTTAGCATACCTAAGAGTTTTTGAATGTAGGTGTTATATCTTGAATACCAAAGATAATATTAGGAAATTTGATTCAAAAACTAATGAAGGCATATTCTTCGGTTACTCCACCATTAGGAAAGCCTATAGGATTTTTAATAAGAGTTCAATGGTTGTTAACGAGTCTATGAATATTGTGTTTGATGAATCTAGTAAGCTTGATCTTGGGAAAGGTTCATTTATTGATGATGTTGTAGGTGATTTTAAGAAATTGGATTTGGAGCATACTACAAGAGAAAAGGATGAGGGCCATGATGAAAGCAAATCATCAAGAGAATATACAGATCCTCAACATCAATAAATGGAATCATCAAACTAAGAACTTCCCAATGATTGGAGATTTTTGAAGCATCACCCTAAAGACCTAATCATTGGTGATACTTCAATGAGTGTAAGTACTAGATCTCAACTCAATACTTTAAATAATAATCTTGCTTTTGTTTCTCAATTTGAGCTAAAGTCTATAGATGAGGCTCTTCATGATGAGAGTTGGGTGATTGCTATGCAAGAGAAACTCAACCAATTTGAGAGAAACAATGTGTGGGAACTTGTTCTTGGGCCTAAGGAACACCCTATTGTAGGTTACAAATAGGTGTTTAGGAATAAGTTAGATGAGCAAGGTTTCATCACTAGAAATGAGGCTAGATTGGTTGCTAAGGGTTACAACTAAGAGGAAGACATTGACTATGATAAAACCTAGACACCTGTAGCAAGGTTAAAGGACTTTAGGATTCTTTTGGCATATGCATGTCACATGAATTTCAAACTATTTCAAATGGATGTCAAAAGTACTTTTCTAAATGGTGTTATTGAGAGGGAAGTTTATGTTGAACAATCTCCTAGTTTTGAATCACATACTTTTCCAAATTATGTTTTTAAATTAAATAGAGCCTTATCTGGTTTGAAACAAGCTCCAAGAGCTTGGTATGAAAGACTTAGTTCTTTCCTTTTACAAAATGATTTTGAAAAGGGAAAGGTTGACATAATTTTATTGTTCAAAAGGCATAATCATGATACATTAATAGTGCAAATTTATGTTGATGATATCATTTTTGGTGCTACTAATGAATCTCTATGTGAGGATTTCGCTAAGTGTATGACTAAGGAATTTGAGATGAGTATGATGGGAGAGCTTAAGTTTTTCCTTGGTCTACAAATCAAGCAAACCAAAGAAGGGATCTTCATTAACCAAGCCAAATACATAAAGTACATTCTCATGAAATTTGGCATGGAAGGATGTAAGGTAGCAAAACACCAATAAGTGCTACCATCAAATTCGACAAGGACGCATCGGGTAAGTTGGTTGATAAGAAGAGATATCGAGATATGATTGGTTCTCTACTCTATCTTACTGCTTCTAGACCTAATATAATATTTATGTGCTAGGTTTCAATCTTGTCCCAAAGAATCTCATTTGAATGTTAAAAGCATTTTCAAATATTTACATGACGCATTGCATCTAGGTTTGTGGTATCCTAGAGATTCTTTATTTAGCCTTATAGGTTATTTAGATATAGATTATGTTGGTAGTCTTCTAGATAGAAAGAGTACTTTTGAAACTTATTAATTTATAGGAAAATGTTTAGTGTCTTAGTTTAGTAAAAAATAAGTTTCGATTGTCTTATCCACCGTCGAAGTTGAATATGTAGCTACAGGTTATTGTTGCACCCAAGTCCTTTGGATGAAACAACAATTAAAGGATTATGGCAAAGTTGTTGATCATATTCCCATCAAATGTATAGTGCTATAAATTTTTCCAAAAATCCTATCCAACATTTTAGGAGTAAACATATGGACATTAGGTATCATTTTCTTAAAGATCATGCTCAAAATGGTGATGTTGTGTTAGAATTCATAGACACTAATCATCAACTTGCGGACATTTTCATAAAACCTCACAATAAAGAAAGGAGAAACTTCATTAAGAGAGAGTTGGGAATGTTTGATGGAAGCTCCGTAAAGTGAAATGTGGATCTTTCTAGAATGCTTTTTGTATGTTGCATAATTCTTTATTTAATGATTGCTATAGATGTTGTATGTGATATTTATCTCTTTGGATGCCTTAATTTTGTGTGCAGTTATGCCTATTTATGCAAATTTCCATGAATTAGATATCAATATATTAGGTGGATCACAACTTAGATAGTCAAGTCTTATCATTTCATAGTTATCTTTTCTTACTTGTAATTCACGGTCGTTATTCCTTGATTTATGATCGCGAATTATAGGCACTCATCTTTCGACTGTCAACCATCAATTTGCAATTGCGACTTTTATTCTCCACTGTAAATTTATTCAAAATTTAAATCCTTTGACCGTTGAATGCGCCGTTTCCCAAGGATTTTTTGTCCGTTACTCACATTTTTCAAAATTAGTGGTCATGACTTACAGGTAGTGATCGTGAATTTGGGTAACTGCCATGCATTTAAGTGATTTGAATGCCAATCGATGACACTCTTTCATTTAATGCATTTCTGACCATTTTTAGCCGTTTTCACATCCTTTTTTGGCCTATATAAACCCCTCAAACAATGTTTCTTTTCACTGCTACTCATAATCTCAATCTCTCTTCTTCCTTACTCTCAAAAACCTTTCAATCTTCCTTCATTCTCAAATGGCCCCTAAGAAAGCCTCAAGAGTAAAGAAGGGAAAGGCAGTAGCACAACCTTCTAGAACACCGGCTCTACACATGATGAAAGGGATAATGAAGAAAAAAAGATCAGTACAAGGCAAATGCTTCGAAGATCATTCTACCGAACAAAATCCCTTCTACTTTGTTTCTTGAGTCTCTAGGCATCAAAGAAGAGATCCATGCTTTTCTATCAAATCTGGGACGAAACGAATTTATTTTTAGTGATGAACCCAGATAAGAAGAGATCGTGTGAGAGTTTATGTGCACTGTTAGAGAGCCAAATCTCATGTTGACCAATATGGGTTAGTATTTCGAGCCTTTGGGGACCCTTTTTTCATCACCTTCGAACAACTTTCTAATTTGTTTAATCTTCAAGTAGGGGGTGACATTCCGTTCATCATCTCTGCTCTTGATGTCATCTATTCGGAGTTTTGCTCTAAAATTTCCATCGAGACCAAACATGACCCTAAGACTTTCTTAGCCAAATACATTCGAACCCTACCTTTTTGGCTACTTCATTGTATCATCACCTTCTCTGTTAAAGGAAAAAGGGATGGCAATGAAAAAGTATCCCAAAAGGATCTTGCTTTCTTTTCTTATCTCACAAAAAGTGAGCCTATTCAAACTGGCCACTATTTTATGGATCAATTGATCCAGATGAGTACTAAGCCTAAGAATCAGTTTCTTCTTCCTTTCCATGTCACTGCCATCTACCGATATGTCGGTGCTCTTAATGAGTAAAATGAAAAATTTCTCACTAAGAAGCTTCTCCCTTTACAAAATTTTCTAGATGTACCTTACCTCATAAATGCAAAAGCCATTCACCTTGATTCATATATCAACACTTTAGTTGCTTTTGAAGCTAAGAAACTAGAAACCTCCCAAGCCTCCAAAAGAAAAAGGCTTGTCATTGAAGAGGGAGCCCAATCGATTCCACCTACCTAACCAAAACCAAAAGCCAAAATCACTCTTGCCTCAATCAATAGGAAATTAGATAAGATGATGAGGATGCTTAAGAGATGGTTTCTCCTCCTCTCTACCTACACAGTGATGTGGTGGACTTATAGGAGAAAATAAGTGCTCCTCCCTGCCATCTTCCAGACTTAGAGGATTGGGAGGACACACCAAAAGAGGAGGACAACTAAGAGGTTGAGGAAGGTGATGAAGCTGAAGGTGGAGGAGAAAATGAAGACATGGATGATTCTGGAGATGATGACAGTTCTCCCATCTTATAGTTTATCTTTAGGGTTTCTTTTTCTGTTTTTCTTTTAACATTCTTAATGTAAAGTTATTGATCCTACAAATTGTTTAGTAAATAGAAGTGTTTGATTTGCAAGTCATGATCTCAAATGTTATGTGATTGCAACATATATGTTATCTTTGTTGTTTTATGTTGACTCTATCTCAATTTATGCGCCTCTTTTACTATCTAATATTTACCCTTTTTTTGATCTTGCCAAAGGGGGAGATAACAACATTGAGAGAAAATAAGTAACATGAATAAGATAAGCATAAGATGAGAGAGAGCTAGTTCAAACTTAGAACACTTAGAATTATTTGATCATTGACTAGAGTTTTTTGTTTATTCTTTGATTAATTGATCATTGACTATCCCAAATTCATAACTCATACATTTGATTTTCTTTAAGATCAATCTAAGTTGTCAAAATTAAAAAGGGGAAAATTATTGGACTAAGTTGGTCAAACTTAAGTCATAAGCCTCTTTTGATCTTGACAATGAAGATTGATCAGTTCTAATGTTTTGTTCAAGTGTTGTTTTGCAGTTTATAAGATATATTTTCATTGAAAGTTGGATGGAAATCAAAATCTTCATCTTTAAGATGAACATCCAAATTCGTAGTCAGAATCTCCTAAATTGCGACTACAACCTTGCTTTAAGGATGGATGGAACTAGAATAAAGGAATTTGCAGGAGAATTTGCAACCGCGACTCAACCGAAGGGAGCTTGGATTATTCATAGAGGAGTTCACGGTGGCATTCGCGTCCGAGGTCACGACTGTGAATTTCATAGTAAAAAAGAGGGGAACCAAAACCACAACCACAACACGCTAAGTGTCCAAGGCAACCGTTGAAAATAAAAAATCACGAGGCCGAACAATTGGTTGTGATTGCGACTCAAGAAGGTGTAGTTTTCTCACCAAACAGAAGAATACACAGTCTCAGTCGCGCCTAAGAGAAAGCTAACTCGAGACCACGACTTTTGAGTAGTTGGCTGAACACAACGACTACATTTCTTGGACAACTAATGGGTGAAGGATATGTGGACTAGCTGTTAAACACAAAACGAAGTTCTCTACCACAATTTTCAGCTCCTTAGTGCAAATTGAAAAATCGCAATCACGAAATGGTAGTAGCGACCACAACTTTCGCCTGACAAGCATTTAATGCAAAAGCTACCTAGTAAAACTTGGAGATTTTGGGATAGTTTTTAAGTAACGTCTCTTTGGTGGATATGAGCTATAAATACTCCACCAAACAGATGTAAACGCAAGCGAATTCCGTTAATTGTAATCAAACTCTTGTCAATTTGCTACTCATTCTTCTTACTCTTCTTTATGTGTTGTTGATTGTTTGGTGTGAGTAATAAACACCTTTGTAAGTAGGTTGAGAGTTAGCCTAACATCCAAAACGCTTGTAAGAGGTTGAAGTGTGAACTTATCCAAAACACTTGTGAGAAGTTTTTGTGTGAGCCTAAAAACACAAGTTGTTAGGGTTTTGTATGAGTCATAAAACATAAGTTGTATAAGTTAAGTGTGAACTTGAAAAACACTAGTTTAGCTGAGTAAAATACCCAATTGTAAAGAATTAAGGAGTGGACGTAGGTTTTGTTAACACTTGAACCACTGTAAACTTCTTATGTTAATTTTTCTCTCCTCCTTCTTAACTTCCTAATCACCTTAACCTTTTTTTTAATGTTTAATCAACCACCAATTCAACCCCTTTCTTGGTGGACTAGGCCAACAAATATTATCAATTCTGACACTAATTATGTGGACATGGACACTTTATTTTTTGTGCATCCATCCATTTCGGATGACAACATGCAAACTGAACAAACTCTTCAACACCATCCACAAACTCTGGATTTAGAAGACCATTTTTCAGTCTAGTATAAATCCAATGTTGATCCCCTCTCATTATGTGAGGTTGCAATGAATTGTCAACACAGATCAATAACCATTACAAAATGAACAGACATAAATACAATATCCATTTTTAAGCAGATAGATATACTACATTAATTATAATAATTTCATTAACTTTTGACATTAAATATATTATATATTTAGATTTAAATAGTTAATTTTAATTTATATATAACACAAAATATAGAACAAAAATTAGGTAATTTTTTCATCTCTAATATAATTTTAGTATTTTTTAAAATCTTTTATATTGTAATATAATATATTTTCCTAAAATTTAGTCTTTAATTATAAAAAAAATTTATTAAAAAATTAAATGATTTATATATAATATCCCTATATTCATAAATATGTAAAAGAAAATATTATAAAGAAAAAGAATCCAAAAAGTTTTTTCATTTAAAAAATTAGTTATATAATAATAAACTATAAATAATAAGAGCTTAGTATTTTCTATTATTTATATATTAAAATATTAAAATTAGAAATCAATAATATGTCAAATAATATTTATTTATTTTCGTTATTTTATATATATTAGATACTTTTCTCTTTTTATTTCCCTATACAAGTACACAAGCCAAAAAACACTCTACAAGAAAATATAGAGAGAGAGGGGGGAGAAAAAGAAAATACAAAGAAAAAAGCACCATAAACTCTTAAATCAAAGGAATGAGTAACCAATAGGTGAGATTGTTAGGGGGCATGGTACAGTCCATTTGCTTCCAGAGTAGAAGTGACACTAAAGCTTAAGGGGATTCCATATGAAGCTGTGAATAAATTCATAAAAATTCATAATTCATTTTTAATTCTATAAATTTTAGTACATTTTACTAATTTTTTTTAACTTATATTTTATTAAAATATATATTTTGTATGAAACATAAGAATACGATTATTTTTAATTTTTAAATAATTTTTATATGAAACTAATATTTGTTTTTTTAGAAAGAAGAGAGTTGGATAATTCATAAAAATTCATAATTCATTTTTAATTCCATAAATTTTAATAAATATTTTTTTCTTTTATTTTAACTTATATATTATTGAAAAATATATTTTGTATTAGTTTCCAATGCAGAATATCACATGCCTTGTATTCTCACCCACCAACTTTTGCATTGCATAATGTTAGAAATTAAATAACCAACGAATTCTTTCCAACAATATAAATATTTTATTTATGAATAATTATACATTTTAATTCATAAATACATAATATAAAAAATAATATATCAATAAACTTATGGTTTACTACATTGGAAACTATTTTTTAAGTATACATAATACATCAATAAACTTATGGTTTAATAGCCAATCTTTATAATACACTGGAAATTATTAGATACACATATACATGAAGTTGGAAACTAGAAACTAAGAACATAATACATTGGAACTATATACATATACCCCGGAAACTAGAAACTAATAACGACAATTTATGGAATGTTAATTCCATAATAACAGAATTGCCATAATTTTCTCAACATAGTATGGACTAATTGCCATACAATACCCAAACAAAATTATGGTTATGAAATACTTCCATAACTGAAAAAACGCAAAAAAAAAAAAAAAAAACAATAATCTCATAACCATTCTCAAACAGATGGAAACAGAACCAAGAACAAACGCAGAATACATTTCAAGAAACGAAAAAATTACTTGAAACTTTCAACTTTCTAAGGCTAGAGCAAAGGGGATATCAAGCTTCAAGTTTTGATGTCAGGCCGATCTTCAATTGTAATTTCAAGCTTCTTCGAATTGAGCCGATTTTATGCAGCAGATACGGGGCTTCTTCGAATGGAGGGCAGAGATTCACAAAGAAGCCTTTACTGCCTTGAGATTCATGAAGTTATGGCTGAGATTCATGAAGAGTAGCTTCGATCTCCTTCATTTCTGCTGTTTTGGCGCTGAGATGGACGAAGGGGAAGACAAATTTATGGGCTACTTAATGTCGGGTATGGGTAAGATTTGGGGCATGGATTGATTTCAAGGATTTGGTGCTGACATTGATTTAGGGCTGAGATTGAAGAATGGGGAAGATCGAAGCTAAGCATCCTTCATTTGGGAGCAGTGTTCTTCATCTCTTCATTTGGAAGCTAAGCATTCTCTACATTTAGGGCTGAGATTGATGTAGGGTTTCTTCATTTTGGAGCAGAATGCTCCTAGTAGAGGAGATATGGGTTTTGGGCTCTTTATTAGGATTTCTTTTTTATCATATAATTATATTCACAAATTTTGGCCTCCTTTTCTTATTCCTGTAGCATTTTTTTTTTATAACTATTCCTATGGCACTTTATGTATTAATATATTAACTTAATTATATATATATATATATATATATATATATATATATATATATATTATCTATATTAAATATATTATTTACATAAATTTATATTATATTTTCCATATTAAGTAACTAATATATGAAAAATAAAATTTATATATTTACTTATTATTATTTTATATATTTATATATTAAATTAATTATTAAATATATTATTTTACATAAATTTATATTATATTTATTTATAAAATTATACTTATAATATGATATATTTAAAATATAATAATATACTTATAATTATATATTTATAATATAATTAATATACAATTATATATTATAATATTATTATACTATAAGTAAAATATAATTACTTATTAATTATATTCAATATAATTATATATACTTATATTTCATATTATAATTATTTATTCATATTATTAAATTAATATCAGTTAGCGACCACATAGCATGTTGTCACTAACTTTAAAGAAACATCAATGTTAGCAACCACATGCCTTGTGGTCACTAAATCTTCATTGGAATATTTTGTTCAAGCCGTGGTTGCTAAATATTGAGGCTTATGGAAATTAGCGAACATATGACATGTGGTCGCCGACTTTAAAGAAAAATTAAAGTTAGCGACCACTAACATGTGGTCGCCAACGATTAGATGCTTAAAGAGTGGAGCACCAATACATCGTGTAAATATGGCAAATTTCATAAAAATTATTAACCACGTGGACTGTGGTCGCTAGTTTAGATGAAATTTTGCTAAATCATCTAAATTAGCAACCACCTTTCACATGGCCTCTAATTTTAGCATATATTTTATTATTAATAGTTATTATATTAATTTTAACTATATAATTATATAAAATATAATTGTATAATTATATAATTATATTTTAATAGAATTAAAATATAGAATTATATTTTAAGTATATTTTAATATATAATTATGTTTGAATTATTATAACAATATTATAATACAAAATTATATTTTAAATATATTATAGTATATTATTATATAAGTACATCTTAATATATTTAACATATAATTATATAATTATATTTGAGCTATATTATAATATATACTTATATAATAATATTTTAATTATATAATATGTGAAGTGCATCAAGTTTAGCTACCACATTTTCATGTGGAAGCTAAATTTGTACCATTTCATCAAAGTTAGCTACTACTTTGTCATGTGGTCACTAAATTTGATGCATTTTATGTTGCCTGTGGTAGCTAAATAAGATGCATTCAAACACATTTTGCGACTACAAATTGTCATCGCTATTTGGATTTGTGGTCTCTAAATTGTAGCTATATGTGGCTCTAAAAATAGCGACAACATATCAGTGGTCGCTAAATAGCTTCCGCTTTATGGTCTTAAAGTTTTAGCTAATTTGCTCGCCTTTTTTCTCTTTTTATTTTGAGATCACTTTTTGTGGTCGCTATATTTTTGCAAATTTATTGTCTCTATGTGGTTGCAAAATGGTAGCTAATTTTATTTTCCCATACCTCAACTTGAAGTAGTAGTAGAATGGTCACTAAGTGGTAACTAAATAGAGATCACTCTCAAGTGGTAGTTAAATTTGATAGCTAAATCAATATTTTTTTTTATAGTGTTATTGAGGTACGATGATGACGAGATAGATTTGCAGGTTTTACCCCTCCTTGAATAGGTTAAGGTTGGGAAAACTCATATCTCGACAATTCTAGGCAAGACCATTATGGACTTGGATAAGGTGTCCCTTGGTGCAAACGACTCTTTCTTTAGGAGTTTGTTGTTACTTCAGGTGCAAACCCCATTTGTAGCCTTCTATTTATTTTTATTATTTTTATTTTCCCATAACTTTTACTTTGATTGCCCTTCCAGGTTTTCAATCCAGCGGCTACTCATTATTGCTTAAGCTGCCCCTTTGATTTTTCAACCTAACAAGCCTTTATTCTTTTTATCATTTTTTCTTTTTTCTTTTTTATTTTTTTATTTATCATTTTCTTTTTAAATATGGTTGTATGAGAGGTTGGGCTTGTTGGTTATTCTGGCTGTGAATGCGATGCTTTACTATCCACAACATCACTTAAACCGTCATCTATCAAGGCTCGCTACTACCAAGGCTAAGTTGACTGAGTGGATGTCCCACATTGGTGCTTTTGGCATTTGTTAGACTTGCCTATGCCAAAGATTGTCGAGAGTTACCATGATGACTTATAGAGACTATATGATCATCCTAGCTCTTTCGTTTAGCACTTTTTATTATTCGACTAGGTTATGTTGCCAATTTAGTTCTCTATAGAATGAAGTTCCTTTCCTCCCTTCATTCATAGAGGGACTTTTGACCTAACATTTCTTGGATAGGGTGGGTGCCATATGGGTAGACCGCTACATCTATAACTTCTTTACTATTAGAGACTCTGACCTTGGGGATGATATTGACTTTATGGCTTGGCTATATAGCACTTAGAGTTGCAAGGCTCTTCTTATCTCATTAAAATATTAACTATGACAAACAATGATCTTTCATGAAAACAACTTGTATTAAGGTCAGTTTAAAGACATGTTAGATTAAGATTACTTTCATTATGCAAATGCGTTTCCTTTTAATATCATGCCCAACATGGATCATTTCATTTCACATATTAAATATTAATTAAATGTATGGTCACTACTTTTAATATTGGCACATTACATCATATGATTCTCTTACTGCATGCATTGGCTTGTTGATTCCTTGCTCTTCATTCTGGTTATCTCTACAATTATTTTGCATCTCGTCATCTTTATATGAGTATCCATAATGGTCAATCACACTTTCTCGCCATCAATTACACTTTCTCGCCTTTTGCTTTGATTGTTATATATTTTATGTCTTAATTTTTGTATGAGATATCCTTTCAATTTTTCCACTTAGCAAACTATTTTTTTTTCTCTTTTTTGCTTTAATTTTTACCTAAGTCGCCCTTTTGGATTTTCTACTTAGCAGGCTTATTTTACTTTTGTCACATCCTTGCAGAAAATACTTCTTCAGCCTATCTAGGTTCACTAGCTCGAAGAGCTTATTCCCATCCATATCTAATAACTTCACTTCCCCACTTAAATAATTCTACTTAACCACACAAGGACCTTTCCAATTCAACTTGAACTTTCCTCGAGGATCTTGAGTTTGTAGTCTAATTGCTTTCAACACCAAATCATCGACCTATATGGTGTTCACCTTAACTCTCTTGTTAAAAGCGCGGGTCATCCTGACTTGGTATAATTGGATGCAGTAGAGAACCTTCAGTCTCTTATTGTCCAATAGGTCAAACTACTCAAACCTGCTTCTTTCCCATTGATACTCAGGAATATCTGACTCAACCAACACCTGTAGGGACTTCATCTCCACCTTAATTGACAATATTGCCTCTAATCTATATGAAATGGAGTACGACATTATTTATGTTGATGTTTTAAATATAGTGCGATATCCCTATAATGTAAAAGGCATTTTCTCAGACCAGTCATTATAAGTTTCTATCATCTTGGTATGTATGTTCTTGACACTTTTATTAGCCGCGTCCACCACTCTATTGGCTTATAGTCTATAAGGTGATGACTTATGATGGATCACTTTGTACTTTTTAAGGATCATCTTGACCTCTGCCTGAAAGTGTACTTCATTGCCCCTCACGATGTGGTGTGGCACACCATAATGACAAATGAAATTCTTTTTTATGAACTAAGCTATTTGTTTTACTCCTAATGTATTAAAGGACTTAAATTATACTCACTTTGAAAAGTAATCCCCCACTACAATGATGTACTTATGGCCCCTTATAGAAGTCAGCTTAATTTCTTCAATCACATCAAGACTTCATGCTATGAATGGCCAAAGTGACGTCAGATTTTATAATTCCATGGAAGGCAAGTGATTGAGGATGTCGTGAACTTGACACTTATGAACTTGGCACTTATGATAGCTTCGAGCCATTCGAATATAATCCTGCTTCATAGTGGTCTAATAATAACCTATCCATAAAATTTTCCTTTCCAACACTTTGCCATGCATGTAGGGGCCACAAATCCCAACATACAAGTCTTTCATGATTTTTCATGGTTCCTCTTTTGTCAAGCACTTCAAGTGGACCCTATCAGATATCTGATTGTATATCATGCCATCGTGAACTATGAATTGTGATGCCAGTCTTTGAATCACGTCTTTATCTTTCTTTTCAATCCCTTCAGGGTACTTTCCACTTTTTAAGTACCTCTGCACGTTGTAGTACCATGGACGATTTTCTATTGACATTTGAATTACCTCTTTCTCAACATGGCATGGTGTAATGGATCTTAGTATGAGCTGTGGTTTCATTGGCATCCTCTACTGCCCATCCTAAACAAAAATAAAAGTTGCTAGAGCATCATTGTAAGCATCAAATTTTAGACCTTTGGATGTAGAACCCGATGATGAAAATACTGAACACATCCCAAAATGCAAGGGAAATGCCAAAGAAAAAGATAAAAGTCTTAGAAAACCTTAGAGAAGCCTAAACCTAAGCCTAAGACCAAAAGCCCAAAGCCAAGCCCATAACCATAGCCTAAGTTACCAGCCTGAACATATGGGTTGTACAACCTATAAAGCAAGATTGTATATACCAACAATTAGGGCTATACAACCCATGTGCAGGGCTATATAACCTTTATTTAAACCTTAACCCTTGAAATCTTCTTGAACTGGTACCCCCTTAAACCATAGGGCGACATAACCTTGACAGATGGATATTTAACACTTTTCTGGCTGCACAATCTGTATGCAAACCTTAATTCCAGGATATCCATTTCCCTTTCTATGATTGAATTCATCCATGGTGCGATCAAAATCATTCTAAGGTATGTTACACTCATTCAACACTTATAAATACTTCTCACATTTGAAGAGAAGAGGAGGCTTGGACAACCCTAATAATACTTTGCCAAAATTCACTCTCAAACACTCCTTAACATAGAAACCTTAAACCCTAACTCATCTTAACTCATTCTAAGGTAAAATTAGGCTTTTTCTCTTAATCATTATGTATTCCTTAAGTATTTTAGAGGATATTAAACTCAAGGTGTGCCTCTAAGGGCAATTAATCATAAAAGAAGGCATCTAGGACTCTCTTATCCCTTTTTTCTTCTTTCTTTTCTTTTCCTCTTATGTTTTCAAAATCCAAAAAATAAAAGTTGTACAACCTTGATTGTAGAGCTCTAATATTGGGCTAAATAGCCTAGTTTGTTTGGTAGGCAGTTTTGTACAATTTGTTTTCTTCCACCTTGGAATTTCTCCTATTCTAAAACCTTTGTTTTAGGGTATTCCAATGTTCCAGTAATAGAATGGGATGAGGAATAACATTCTAAGATTTCCATTCATCTCAAAATGGAACCTTAGTGTGGTTTTGAAGAGATTTTACGACCCTTTTTTATGTAATGCTCCATGTTATTTTACTTCTGGTTTAGTAATGGTTTTGATTATATTTTAATCATTTAGGACAGTAAGCAATCAAGGAACTTAAGGTTCCAATAACTTTGAGAGTTCCTTTTATGATTGTGTCAATTTAATCTCTGATTCACTTTTAACTTTTTAAGCTTGTTATTGATTAGGTCCATTGCATTCGTTACTCTTCACACTCTACTATGAGTACTAGGTTACCTTTAGATAAACCTATAGATCTTCAAACTTGAGACTTAAACTGCATTCGGGCTTAGGATATTGTGAGCAAGATTCATTACTCATGATCCTAGCACCTTCGGGTATAACAAATGAGGGATCATGACAATCACCCTCCAAGCCTAAGGGATCCATCAACTACAACAACGCTTTTAACCATTAGGCACATATAAAAGCTGATAGTACTTTGGTATAGGT
The DNA here is from genome assembly GCA_949677035.1 of Omphalea diandra. NCBI lineage: Eukaryota > Viridiplantae > Streptophyta > Magnoliopsida > Malpighiales > Euphorbiaceae > Omphalea > Omphalea diandra. Next base: position 36,205 of record CATIWR010089483.1, on the reverse strand, counting down.
TTGCTTCTTGTTTGCATTTCTTCTTTAGAGGAGAATGAAAGTCCTCAAAGAAGGTATCCCTAAGGTAAGCAAAAATGTAACCTCAACCTTTTGATGTAATTATCCCCTACATGTAAATACTTATGTATTCTCCCTTCCTCGTTATGCAACTACTTTCTATGTACATCCTTTTCTATTTAAAGGGATCTCTTTCCTTGCATGTACATATTTCTTCAAGTAATGTAAAGAGTTCTTCCTTTTAGTGCCTTTGTGTATATATTCTTTTGAGGCTTTAACTTCTTCTGGTTTGAGGTGACCCTGCACATTATTTACCCTATAATGGTATAAGAATGATACTGACCTAGGAAAAAAGCCATTAGACCTCTTGTATGGGAGAAATAAGGTTGGAAGGATCTTGTGCAAAATGATTTATGAATAACATGCATCTAAGCATCGATTACATATTCATGCATCATACTGATAACCTTTGTCTTGCGGCTATCATAGCTCCATCCAAACCCTTGTGTAGGAGAAAGGGTAATTAACTTACTAGAAGGAGTAAAACTATAAGTCTAAGTCAAAAAGTCAATGCCAACCATACCACCAGAGATTTTAGAAAAAATGATAGCCGACTTCAACCACAAGATTGAAGAGAGGATTGCCGAGGAAGTAAAAAAGCGGGGGTTAACGAGATTTTGAAAAATTAAGAGACGTCTACTAATAAAACTGGCATAGGAAAAACACCAATAGAAGCAGCCTAACCTATGGTTATTGATGATGATCTATTTGGGATGAAAGAATAACATGAAAGCAAGCTTGCCAAGGAAGTGGGAAGTATCATTGCCATTCCGAAAATACTCATGGAGAGTGAGAATGAGAGCACCTAATTTGATGACTTCGCCAAATAGTTGGAGAAAATATTAATGGCTTTGATGCTAAAGGTTTGGAAAAGGGAACAAACATTGAGGAATTATTGATCCGTAAACCTAAGAAGCTACTAGCTAACATTCATATGCTTGAGCTTTCCAAATTCATGGGGATTTAGAATACTAAGAACCATGTGTATTTGTATGTGCTAGTCATGAAGGCCTATGGGGTTTTAATTGATACCTTGTTAGAGCTTTTTAGGTTATAAATGGAAGGTTTTGTAAAAACTTATTAATTTAACCAGCCAAAAATCATCATAGAATACTTGAGGAGTTGATAAAAGCTTTTGAGTGGCATTGTGCTTGTAATTCATATCTAGAAGTCACATTGCAAGATTTAGAATCCTTAAAGCAAAAAATCGTTAAGAGCTTTGATGGCTACATCAAGAGATGGAAGAAGACGACTTTAAAGGCTATCATGAGGCCTACGGAGAGAGAGAGAGAGAAAGCAAGTCAAAATGATTATTAATAGGGCTTTACCTAGTATTGGTGTTGGAATCAAAGAAATATTAGTTCGATATTTTGAAGACCTTCGCGAGTAGGTTTGTAAGCTGAAGAGTTAGAATTCGAGTCGAGAAGATAGTTAGGGGAAGAAAAAATGCCCTATCTTAGCATTAGGCCGAAGCAAATAAGATGGTTGATGTAAATGTAGTAAGAGCGCCATGATAATTCACTAATTTAGGGATGCCTCTGTTTAAAACATTTAAGAGGTTGCAAAAGAAAGGGATGCTAAAGCCTTTGACATTGAGACCTCCTCCTAATCTAATGCCTAAGAGGTATGATGCTAACACTTATTATGCTTTTCATTAAGGAGTAGTGACAACACTGATGACTGTTATAGATTGAGACACTAGATTCAAGATCTCAATCAATAACAAAATGATTGTTCCTTTAAATTCTATAAGGTCTAGCAACTAAGGGAATCCTCTCCTAAACTATTATAATGTTCCTCCCCTAAATCAAGGGACATTCATGATAGTTTTTAGAATTTTCAAGAAAGTTGTTATTGCTCCTATTGAGAACGTCGCAAGGGAGACTCTAATTGTTTAACTATTAATCCTTAAGAAAGTTTAGATGGAGAAATAGAGGAAGTGCAAAGAAAAAGGATGATCTAATTATAAGAGAAGAGTAACGAAGAGAAAGAAATGAAGCAGGTAAGCAATGTAACATGCAGTGGGAAATACTACCTTGACAGATAAGCCCCTAAAGAAACAAAGGTTGAAAAGAAGACAGATGAACTTATTATGAAAGAGACAAATAGTATAGTGAGTATATTGTTAAATAGTTGAAGAAGATGGTAACCTAAATCAGTATGTGAGAGTTACTTATCACCTTTTAGGAATATAAAAAGGCTATGATTGAGGCTTTATCAAGTCTAATTATCTCAAATGAAGCTTCTTCGATAAATGTTATTGCATTAGTGGCTCATAAGGGTAAAATCACTTTCTCAGATGAGGATTTGCCACCAGAAGAAAGAGATCGCAACTTGGCCTTATTCATCCGAACTGAGGTGAAGGGGAGATGCATGCCATGTATGATGGTTGATGATGGGTATGTGATTAACATCTGCCCATTAAAGTTACTGCATGGGTTTGGTTTGTCTAAGAAATATTTGAAAGCTTATAACATCGACATTCGAGCCTATGAGGCTAGTAGGCGACCAATTTTATATGTGTTCAAGACCTTGGTTAAGATAGGCATAGCGGAGCTAATGGTGGAATTTGCAGTCTTAAGCATCCTAATCACCTTATCACTTTTGTTAGGAAGACCATGATATCACCCATTAGGTGGTGTGCTTTCCACTATTCACCAAAAAGTTAAGATTCCTTACAAAAGAGAGATTGTGATCATCTATACAAGGGTTGGAGAGATTGTATAATCTTTAAGTATGGTTATTCCACATCTCTGAGGGTTTCAAGTTGCTGGAGTAACTGATAAATGGGTTGACCCTAAGGTGATGGGAATCATGAAGAATATGAACTTTCTTCTAGGATAGGGGTTAAGGAAAAATTCTACCAGCATATCAGAGATTCTAGAAATCCCCACTCAGGCTACATGGAAAGCATTATGGTATTATGATAAAGAGTCAAAACTAGAAGTAAGGGACTTACACGGATTGCTATTAGATTTCTTTATGAAAGAAGGGGATGCCACTAAAAAAATTAGGCAGGAGGCGATAGAGAATGAAGAGCCATTGGGTAAGGATGTAGATGAACTCAAGAAGGTCTTTTTCCAGCTTGACATTGGCAAACTAGGATATCAAAATTATTATGACTCATTAGAAGAGTAGGATGGAAAAAAGAGAAAGCAGAAAGGGAAACATATTACAGTGATAAAGAATGATAAAAAATCAGATCAGCTTGTGGTTCTGTATGGACCTCAATTTATATGCCTGTGGAATGATAGGAAGAGGATCATTTATGAACAAAGGGAGCGGTATGCATAGGATTATAATTTCTAAGCCACTGGGGAAGATCATGTAAAAAAAAGGGTTTGATTTGATAAAGCAAAGTGCACACTCCGTAGATTCAAATTGGGAATATACCGGGCTGTGCAAGTTCGTTGAGGCTATTTACATAAGGATAAAATTGGAGGACAATGAGAGCCTAATTATAAACTCCATTGAGGAAGTAAGTGGCAAGGAAATGCAGAGCCCTATGGCAGAGGTTGAGCCCGCCGTAACAAATGGTATAACACTTTGGGCAGATGTTTTGAAGATTGAGCTATAGGATGATCAAATGAAACAAAGTTTTGAAGAAGTTATCAAGGCTTTTGTTGGTACAGAGAATGGGAAAGAGGCAGATTCTTTGCAAAATGTTGTTCTTAGGGTTCTGACTAATGAAATAAAGAGCAAAGAAGAAAAGAAGGCTCAGGTAACTGAAACTCTAGTAAACTAACTAGATGAAGCTCACTTTTTCACTACTCTTGATGTTTTTATTTCTAGTCTCTTTAAAGATGATGATGTATTCCTCTCTAAGTTTAAGGCAATGAATGATGAATTCGCTTACTTATATAATGTTTTTTTTTTCTGATGGTAGTGTGCATAACATGCATCATTTCATGAGCATATTTAACATTAATTTTATGCATACAATTACATTTAATCTTGGTACATAGGAAAATTTGAAGATCTTACTCATTGCTAGTGATGTCACACTAGAGGAGTGAAAGAGGTTTGAATAAATGCTTAAAAGTATTAAAGGTTTTTTGCTTGGACATACAAAGATATGCTATAGGTTGACAGGAGAATTATAGAACATAAAATTTTGAGCTGCTCATATATGAAATCGATAAAATAAAAGCTTCAAAGAATGAGACTTGAGTGGGCCTAATTGGTCAGGGAGGGAGTAGCCAAACAATTGAATGTCAAATTTTCGAAGGTCGTAAATTACCTTGAATAGCTAGCCAAAATAGTGTTAGTATCGAAAAAGGTTGGGAGAGTAAGGATGTATGTTAACAATAAGGATATGATTAAGGCATGCCTATCAAATAAGATTTTCCTTTACCTATCAAATAAAATGATTTTCCTTTACCATATATAGATGTATTAGTTGATAGTGCTGCAATTTGTGTTATGTATTCCTTCACAGATAGGCTTTCTGGGTATAATAAGATTCTCATGACTATCACAAATAAGGTGAAAATGGATTTTATCATAGAATAAATGATGTATTACTATAAAGGAATATTGTTTGGGTTGAAAAAAGTGGGGTGACATACCAATAAATGGCAACTGCCCTATTGCATGACTTAATCCATAAAGAGGTAGGGACATATTTAGATGATATGATGGTGAAGTCAGAGATAAGGAAAGGGCATTTTAAAGCTTTAAAAGATTTTTAAAGAGAGTCGATGAGTACAATTTAAGATTGAATATGAAGAAATGTGTGTTTGGGGCTACCTTCGATAAGCTATTAGGACACGTGGTCAGTGAAAAAAGAATTAAAGTGAATTCAGATAAGATAAAGGTGATTCAAGATATGCCTGCATTTGAGGTAGAAAAGGAGGTTCGAGGCTTTCAAGGTCACTTACAATACATCAACCGATTTATAGTAAGGTTGACCCTTATTTGTGAACCCATCTTCAAGTTACTAAGGAAGGATTAGTTGATGGAATGGAATGAGCAATGCTAAAAAGCTTTTGAGAGAATAAAAGAATATATGACTAATCCTTCGATGTTGAAGCCACCAAATCCCGAAAAACTATTGATCTTGTATTTGATGATAGAAGACAACTTTATTGGTGCGATGTTAGCTCAGTATACTATCTTAGTAAGAAGTTATTATCTTATGAAGTAAAGTATAACTAAGTGGAGAGAACTTGTTGGCATTGGTTTGGGCGACAAAGAAATTGAGTCATTATTTTTCTGTCATAATTTATGGAAGTGGTTTCAAAGCTTGATCCAGTTAAGTATATATATAAGGCCCCTTTCTTAACAGGTAGGTTGGCAAAATGGCTTATCCTATTGATTGAGTTCGACATCAAGTATGTGGCAAAAAACCAAAGGGTAGGCAGCTTAAGAGTATTTGGCACAACAGGCTTTGAGAGAAGAAGAATATGAGTTTTCCCAATTCTTGAATGAAGGATTAAGAACAATTGAGCCTTGGGGATGGAGAGTATACTTTGATGGGGCTATAAATAAGAAAGGTGTAGGTGTAAGGGTAATTTTGATCTTGCTAGAAAGGGAGCTCTTCCATATAGCTAAAAAGTTAGACTATAAGGTGACCATATGATGTGTGCATACTTGGTCTCGAACTTTGAAGTAGATAAGGATTAAAACGACAAGGGTGTTTAAGGACTCATTGTTAGTTATTTCATAAATAATCGATGAATGGGAATTGAAAGAAAACATTTGGGCCCATATTTAGAGCATGTAAAAGGGTTGGTTCAAAATTTCCATGAGGTCATATTCCACTATCTGTCGAGGCAAGAAAATGTAATGGTTGATGCCTTGCCATTCTAGTCTCTATTTGGGATGGGTCAATGGCAATGCCTATGAAACTATTAATCACGCTTTGATATGGCGTGTCATGTTATATGGGTAGAGGGGTGATGCACGTATCAATGGAGAACTGTCCTTAGTATTTTAATATAAAAGATATTTACAGAATGTCGAATACCCCAAAGGGATAAAAAAGAAGGATAATGATATAATTCGAAAGTTATCTTCATAGTTTATGGTTTTATGACATGGTAATGTATAAGAGAATTCTCGACGGAGTCCATTTGCAATACGTGGCAAAAGAAGAGGCTAATAGGATAGTGGAAAAGGTATATATAGGGGTTTGTAATCCCCATATGAATGGAAAAGTGTTGACAAAGAAAATTCTGAGATTGGGATATAATTAGACAATTATAGAACGTGATTGTATTCAAAAGGTTTGAAATTATTATGAATGTTAGGTCCATGGTAATCTCAGTCATTTACCACCCGCTAAGCTACAGAATCTGACATCCCTTTAGTCATTTACAACATGGGGCATCAATGTGTTCGAAGAGATTTGGTCGGGTTGTACAAGGGGGTGTAAGTATATTAGAGTGGCAGTGGAGTACTCTCAAAGTGGGTAGAGGTTGAAGCCTTCAGTAAGCTGGGGGTAAAGCAGATGGCATGGTTCACTAAGAAAAATCTCATTTGCTACTATGGAATGCCACACCATGTTGTTACAGATAATGTTATCCGTTTTCAAGCAGAGGTGATGGTCATATTGGGAAAATACAACATACCCGTAATAAGTCGTCACCTTATAAGCCATAGGCCAATAAAGTAGTGGAAGTGACAAATAAGAATGTTAAAAATATCATTACCAAGATGATTGAAACTTATAAAGACTGGTATGAGAAGTTACCATTTGCCTTGTAGGGTTATCAAACTACAGCGAGGGTATCGATTGGGATGACATTGTACTCTTTGGTATATGGGATGAAGGCAGTGCTGCCAATTGAGCTGAAACTGAAGTCCTTACGGGTATTGGTCAAATCTGACATTCTTAAGTACTAATGGATGAGGAGTAGGCTTGAGCAGCTGGTCTACTATATGAGAAGAGGTTGAAGGCCCTATACCATATATAACTATATTAGGCTAAGATGATCGACATATTCAACAAGAAAAAGCAAGCCAAACATGATAAAGGCTGGTGATCTGGTGCTGAAGGCAGCCTGATCATAGATTCACGATCCCCAAGGAAAGTTCAGGTCAAATTGGGAAAGCCTTTACATGGTCAAACAAATATACTTAAGTGGCGTATGAAGCTAGTAAATGTGGATGGAAATGAATTCACTGAGCCAGTAAACTTAAACTGGTTAAAGAAGTATTTTGTGTGAGGTGTGAGAAAAGTAAAATAGCCCACTAAGTTGAAAACTTGAAAATGGCAACTTAAACAAAATTAGAGCATAAAGAAAAAAAAAAGGAAAAAAAAGGAAAAAGGAAGAAGAAAAAAGGAAAAGCTCGCTAAGTCAAAAACCTGAAAGGGAGGCTTAGGCATAAGTTAGAGTATAAAAAACAAATAATAAATGAAAGTAAAAATCTAGAGAGTGCGACTAACCACTAGGGGACCATTGACAGGATAACTGGACCATATTAGAGAAAATAAAGATGAATGAGCAAAGAATCAACAAGATAAAGACATTGAGCAAGACAATTGGATGACCTAATGTGCTAACATTAAAAGCAAAAATTATACACTTAATTAATGTGTAATGTGCAAAATGTAAATGATTCGTGTTAAACATAATATCATATGGAATTACATTTGCATAGTTAAGGTGAATTACTCATACATGCTTTTAATCTAGAAGTAAATATAAAATAGTATTTTTTGTGAAAGATCATTATCTACTATTTACTGATATGATGCCCATACCTTTAAGTCATGTAACCATGCCATGTAGTTTGCATCATCTTCAGGTTGAGGGTCTCTACCAGTGTAGAAGTCATAAATGTGGCGGCTGGTCCATGTAGCCTTAACCTTATCTAGGAAGCATTGGGATAAGTGACCTCTTATAAATAAAGGAATTATATCTCAAACTGAGGAGCGTTGGATTGGCGACACACGTGAGCTGGGTCATAAAACTTGCCTGAAACCAAGGCAAAAAGGATGATGTAATCTCTATAAGTCCTCAGGGTAATACGCGATGAATTCCATCATGTATAGCTCCAATGAAAATCAGTGGCAATGATGTGAGACATCCACTTAACCCAATTGGCTCTAGTAGTAGCAGACCTCAATAGGCAACGATTCAAATGATGCTATGGGTAGTAGAGCCTCGCATCCATGGTAGGGGCAGCCAATAGTCTCAATCTCTTTTGCAACCATATTTGAAAAGACAACAAGGAAGAAAAGAAAAATAATAATAAAAATATGCTTGTCAGGTTGGCTTAAGCAAAAATAAGCAATCCACTAGATTAAAAATCCGCAAGAGCAATCCAGGTAAAAGTTAGGGCAATAGGAAAAAAGAAGAAAAAAAGAAAAAAAAAAGAGAAAGACTAAGCAAAAATCACAAGAAAGGATATTGTAAGAGGAACTCTTTCCTGAAGCAGCAACGAGCTCCCCATAAAAGAATCACTGACACTAAGGCAATTCTATCAAGTCTCAAAATGATCTCACTTAAGATTGTCGGTATGAGGGTTTTCCTTAACTCAACTCCCTCTAGGAGTGGCAAAATTTATAGATCGATCTCTCCATCCTCCCTTCGTAATAAATACTCGCCCATCAGAATGGTCATTGCAATACAAGCTTGAGCCATCCGAGCATGGCCCCTAGAAGGGAAAATAATGATGAAAAGGGCCATAAGGATTGTAAGCATTAGATTATGGACCTCTGGATATAAAGCCTATTGATGAAAAATCACTGCACTAAATCCCTAGAATGCAAAGGGGAACTACTCAAAGTAAGGGATGAAAGGCCTAGGAAACTTTAAAGAAGTTCAAAATCAAGCCCAAAGACCAAGCCTAAGACTAGTCAAGGGACTACCAGCCAAGCTAGATGGGCTGTACAACCCATAAATTAGGACTATACAACCCTTAATTTAAGGCTGTACAACCTTGCTAAAACCCTAACTTATAGAACTTTCTAGAAGTGGTCCCCTATTAAACTTTAAGGCTGCACAACCCATTCTCGCTGTACAACCCACATGCAAACCCTAATTCTAATACAACACTCATATTCTTTGTGATTGGATGTGTCCATAGTGTAGCTAGAATTATTTATGGCACTGTACACCTACCTAACATTTATAAATACCATTCATTTTGAAGAGATAGGCGAGGCTTAGAAACCTTAAGGTTACTTTACAGAAATCATCTCTAAATACCCCAAAACTCAAAAACCTAAAACCCTAACCCTAACCCTATCCAACCCTTTCCAAGGTAGCACTAGACCTTTTTCCCTTTATGTTTGTGCATTTCCTAAGCAATATTGAAGGATATTAAGTTAATCATGAGTTTTTGAGGGCAGGGACACTATTGGAATATCCTAGAGACTCCCATTTGTCTTTTTCTTCTTCCTCCCTTTCCTCCTTATTTTCTGATTTGAAACTTAAAAAATAAGGGTTGTATAACCTTGTTAGTAGGTTGTACAACCCTTCAAGCTATACAACCTAGGTTTCCTGCAATCTAACAGAAAATCTTCATCTTCTTTCCTTTAGATTTCTTAATTTTGTGGGAGGGGGTTTGGGATGTTTGGTGACTTCAATGATAGAATAGGATGAGGCTTTATGGCCTAGGGCACTTATTCAATTCAAAATGAGTTTTTGTTAGCTTTCAAAATGGTTTTCTTTGCTTTTCTCACTTAAAATGCTTGTGTGATGTTCTTGTTCCTTTGGACTTTAATTCAAGCTTTTATTTCTATTTTGACATCTTAAAGAGATAACCAAGAGAGGAACTCAAGTTTCCCTTGACCTTAGTAATCTTTTTTTTTTTTTTAATGTTAGAATGCATAATGTCATGTGAATGGTATTTTATAGTTCTTTGATGCCTTGATTCGATGCTTTGTTTTTCTATTTCCTTTGTGTTCCAAGTTTTGTTTTTCTTATTTCTGTTTTGACATCTTAAAGAGATAACTAGGAGAGGAACTCAAGCTTCCATTTACTTTGATATCCCTTTTTGTGTTAAAGTCCATGAATAGTCACATGGATAGTATTTTTCTAGTCTTTTGATTGCTTGGACTGTTATGGGCATTCTAACTACTCCCATGTTAGGTTATGCCCTAGATATTTTGGCTTTTTATGAGCAAGGTGAGTGAGGGTCCAATGACCCTAGGTCCTTACTTAAGTGAATCTTTGCCTTATGCTACCTAATATCCTCTAAATGCTCAGTATGTATGTGTGTGTATGTTCATTTCCTTCCTTCTATCTATGATCCATGTACTTATGTATGTGTGTTATGAGTTGTAAATTCAGGTTTGTGCTGATTGAATGTGTTATCTTGGACTTAGATACATGCTAGGTACCTTGACTAAGGAGTTATGGTATGATGATCATTATGGGCCTTGTTTTCCTTTCTTTGTTTACTTTAGATTCCTTTCTTATTTGTTTTTATGTGATTCATTACTAATTTGATTCTTCTTTTGGGTGTAGATGTTAGTACTTTGGATTAGAACATGGACTTGTCTTGAGCAATGTCCCTTCTTATAGATGTTTTGTATGAATGGATGATGTATGTTTACCCTATACCATGAATGTATGATTCCCATCCCTTTTTATAGATATTATATGTGAATAGATGATACATGTTTACTCCATACCATATGTGTATGACCTCCCTCCCTTTAGTTTGATGACTTAGTTTGTCTAAATAGATTACGCTTAGATGTATATTTAGGTACGATAATCAAACTAATCAATAACTCAATTAAAATATTAACAGTGAACCAAAGATGCTCAAAGGCTGGATCCCAATATCCAAATAGTTTGGCTCTGCCTTACCTCTTTCCCAAGCCTTACCTCTTCCTTAATCCGTACACAATTGTTGAACCCAATCTCTGATAGGGTGAAGATGAAATGGACCTTTTAGTTAACTTAGATTAGGTTTAGATTTTGTTTTCCCTAGATTCTTATGCCAACCCATGTTGGGTGTCAACTGCACATTTCCTAAGGATAATACTAATTTATTATCCTGCCATGGTCCCTTGATGACCATTATTTGGGCTTAAGGCCTTAAAAATGCGCAAGGCCTAAAACATTCCCTTTTCATTGAAACACATGCCATATTTAGGGCTCATTACCAGAGTAAAGACCCCCTGTCCTCTCGATCCCCTAATGATCGATAAAAGGATGGAGTCACAAGCAAGATTCCACTCATTCAAGTGCAACAGTGAAACATTTGAGGTGCTCACAGTGGCGACTCCATTAAGGACCTAAAATTGACTTGACGTTTAATCTCTAGTTCATTTTTAATATTTTAAATTTGTTATTGATACAGACCCTTGCATTCATATAGTCTTTACATTTCACCACGAGCACTAGGCACCCTTAGACAAACCAATGGTTCTTCAAACTTAAGACTTAAGCTCTATTTAGGCTTATAAGATTATAAGGAGCATTCATCACTCATGAGCCTAGTATCTTCAGGTATATCAAATGGGGGATCGCGACAATTATCCCCCAAGCTTGGGAGCCATCAACAACAACAACCCTGCTAACTGCTAGCGCATATAAAACTAATAGTACCTTGAAATAGGCCACCCCTTTGTTTACATTTCTTCAAGGAAGAGTAAAAGTCCTCAAAGAACATGGTTAGTTTTCTTTAATGTAAGCATAAATGTAAACCTCATTCCCCTTGATGTAATTATTTCCCTTATATAAATACTTATGCATTCCCCTTCCTCACTATGTAAATACTTTATATGTACATCCCTCTTTCCCTAAAGGGATTTCTTTCCTTGCTTGTACATGTTTTTTTTTTTTTTTTTTTATGTAAAGAGTTTGTCTTTTTAGTGCCTTTGTGTATATGTTCTTTTGAGGCTTTAACTTTTCTTAATCTAAGGTGTCATGCATTCTTTGCCTTATGATGGTATAAGAATAAGACTCCACCTAGGAGAGAGCCAATAGACCTCGTGTGTGTGAGGAATAAGGTTGGAAGGGTCTTTTGCAAAGTGACTTATGCATATCATGCATCGATTACTTGATCATGCATCATACTGATAACTCTTGTCTTACTGCCATCATCAAAACCCTCATGGAAGAGAAGAAGCAATCGACTTGCTAAGAAAAGCAAAATGCCTAGTCCGAGCTAGAAAAGTAGTCTAATCATTGAACCAACATACCACTTAAAGTTTTAGAGAGGCTTATAGCTGACTTTAACCACAAGATGGAAGAAAGGATAGTCGTAGAAGTGAACAAGTGGCTTGATGAGATCCTAAATAAAGGTGATACATCCACCTAGTAGTGATCGATGATGATCTATTTAGGATGAATGAATACAATGAGAATAAAATGGCTTAGGAAATGGGTAGTGCCATAATTGTCCCTAATAATGCTATGAAAGTTGGAAAAGAGAGTACTTGATTTGATGACTTTGCTAAACAACTAGAGAAAATATAGAAAAAGCTTTGGGTGTTAAAGGTTTACAAAAGGGAATAAACATTGAAGAATTGCTCACTAGTAAGCTAAGAAATAACTAGCTAATTTTCACATACTTGAGCTACCAAAGTTCATAGGAACTGAAAATCTAAAGAAACATCTTCGTTCATATATGTTAGTCATGAAAGCATTCGGGTTACCAACTAATACAATGTTGGAGCTCTTTAAGTTATCATCAGAGAGATCTATTAAGACATGATACTTTACCTAACCAAAGACAGTCAGGAAAGATCGGAAAGAGCTGATAAAAGCTTTTGAAAGGCATTATGCTTGTAATTCAAATTTGAAAGTCACATTGTAAGATTTAGAATCTTTGAAGTAGAAGATTGGTGGGAGCTTCAATGATTATATTAGGAGACAAAATAAGATGACTTTAGAAGCAACCACAAGGCCTACTGAAAGAGACTAGGTTAGAATGGTTATGAAAAGGGTCTTTAACAGGGATCAACACTAGAATTAGAGGAATGTTGGTTAGGAATTTTGAGGATATCTGAGAAGCAAGCTTACAAGTTGAGGAGTTAGAATCCTAGTACAAAAGGCATTATGGAGGAAGAAGGAGTGCCTCATCTCAGCCCCAAATAGAAAGGAACAAATAACTAATGTTAATGTAGTAAGGGTGCCCAGGCAGTTTATAGATTTAGGGATGCCTCTATCTAAGGTATTTGAAAGGTTATAGAAGAAGGAAGTGTTGAAGCCTTTAGCACTGAGACCACTTCATAATCCGCTACTTAGGGGATATGACACCATTGCTTACTGCACTTTCCATTAAGGAGCAAGTCACAACACTGATGACTGCTATAAATTGAGACATAAGATTCAAGATCATATTGATAACAAGACAATTATTCCACCTAACTATGGTAGGCCTAGTATTTGAGGAAACCCTCTCCTAAACTATCGTAATGTTCCTCCCTCAAGTTAAGGGACATTTATGATAGATTCTGTAATTCCTGAAGAAGTTGTTATGGCCACTATAGAGGAGGACACAGAGGAGTCTTTAGCTGTTTGTAGTATCAATCCATGGGAAAGTTCAGATGAAGAGATAGAGGAGGTGCGAAGAATAAGAATGATTTAGTTATGTGAACAGAGCAATAAGAAGTTAGGCAGGTGAACCATGTGACTCATAGTGGGAAATACTACCTTGATAGAGAAGTTCTAAAGAACTAAGGATTGAAAAGGAGGTAGGAGAGCTTGTTAAGAAGGGAAAGGGGGAAGGCAACCCTGTCGTGAAGCAATTAAAAAAAATACTAGCTTAAATTAGTGTATGGGAACTGCTTATCACCTTTTACAAGCATAAAAGGCTATGATAAATGCCTTATCTAGCCTAGTCATTTTCAGTGAAGCTACTCCGAAAGAGTAGTTATGTTGGTGACTTATAAGGGCCAAATCACCTTTTTAGATGAGAATTTGCCATCGGAGAGAAGGGATCACAATTTAGTTTTATTCATCTGAGTTAAAGTAAAAGGATGACATACTTTGTATGTGATGGTAGATGATGGATCTAGGATTAACATTTGTCCAACAAAGTTATTGCATAAGTTTGGATTGTTTGAAATGAATTTAAAGGTTTCTATACCATATACTCACATAAGCCATATACAGGTATGATCATGAACAACTACATAAGAAAATTTCTTCTTCGATCAGCATTAGAGTAGAATTTTGACTTCAGTCTAAAATGGCATCCCTCGCCTAACAGCGCCACAATCTCTTTTCCTACCTTACTGCACTTTTTCGATTAGCTCCATGTTCCTCTTAGTATATGACTTATGGAAGAGATAATTCAGAACATTATCTCTTATGAAATAGATGGGGAGTTGAATAGTAGTACTTATGCTAGCCTTAGGTTAAGAGAGAATTAGAAACTCATGTTTAAAGAAGTGGAAATTTTTATTTCTTTTCTCCTCCTCTTTTATAATGATAGTCTTTCCCTTATATAGCTAGAAGATAAAGGATAAGAAGGAATTTTATCCTAGCTGGAAAAGCAATCCCACTAACTAAAGCAAACCTACTAAAGTGACTTTTAGAAAAGTCACTAATAATTACAAAAGCATACTCACAATCAAACTTTAATAAAGTGACTATAGTAGGGCCAGTCTGATTACAAACATAGGATTCTACTTTATTATGGGTTCATGGGACAGAGAGAGATTCATGTTGTCATAATCCTCCTCATAATGTTGCTGGGCCACCTGCTTTTTGATCTTATCTTCTTCCCATTACAGAGAGTAATCATACGGGTCTTGAGAATATTCTGGAGGATCATAACGTTCTCCCGTAGTGTCATCAATCAGTCCTCCATAATAGGAAAGCTTTCCCTATTGTTCACTTGAGTGTTTGAGACTCTGATGATATTGTGAAGGGAGAGTATCCCATAGAGCTTCTTGAGATGAAGAAGGCCATATCTCTTTAGGAACTACCTTATTCTTTCCACACATATGTCTCTGAAATTCACAAAATTCTTCAAAATGTTCAACTCCATCACTCCACATAGAAAACTGGAGTTTTTTGTATGGATAAATGTGGGCCATAATTTGTGGAGTATTCCCTGATGGTCCCATGAAACAAGGACGATGAAGGGTGTAAATGATCCTTTTGTTGAGAGCTGTCTGTGGTTCACAAACCTAGTATTTGGCTTTCAGAGTACTAATCCATCTGTCAATAGGTTGGAACCATTCTAGAAATGTGACCAAGTATGGATTGTATCTTTTCTTTTCCTTGAGATCTATGAGGTAAGGCCATAAATGATAAGGGCGAACCTCAATAGCAATGGTATACAAATGACAAAAATACCAAAGGAATGTTAGAAATTCCTTAGGTCATCTCCATCCTCCACTGATAATAGCAGAATAGTCCAGGAAAGTGTAAGTCTTCAGAAATGGATAAGATGGGTGAATTCCCAAAATATCCATAAAGATAGGGCCATATGACCTTAAGAGAGCTGCTTGATAAACAAACAGTTGCTCCATAGCTATTTGACAAATCTTGGTGTAATTAACAGGTGTCTTAACTTTTGGAGGAAGACTTGTTTTTAGAAAAAGTTTCATCAAACAAACTGAAACTTGGAGCAAAACGAGGACCTTGGACTGATGAAGGAGAAGATACAAGAGTGGAAACTTCTGATGAATTTGAGGAGGTTGCCATCATAAAGAGAGGAATTGTATGGGTTCTTGCAATGAGAGAAATTACTTGCGGCTTTAAAAGTAGATTTGGAATCAGATTTGTATGTCCTTTTATATGCTAAACCTCAAAACTGTACTTGCTGAATCATTATTTCCAGCGAAGTAATTGAGGATTAGGAACAATTTTTCCTTTGAAATCAAGCATTTTTGCAAAGACTTGAAGGCCTTTTCTGCCATGATAACAAACTGTAAGCCTTATAGCACCGAAGTGCATATGAGTGTGCCCTTGAGCTATCCATTGCTGAACAAACTTAGGAGGTATCTCCAGATTTATAAACTGCTCTGATCCAGTTGTCTAGATAGGACATTGGTCAAAGCTTGAGGCTTGAACATATTCCTTAATAGCTTTGACAGTAGGTTTGATAAGGGAACAGATGGCTGTGGTTAGACTGGATTTGTTTCTTTGGAAGGCATCATATCGGTTAAGGAAAGGTAAATTGGTTTCTTGGATCTTTTTATCATCTGGAATGTAACTTAATTCATAAAGATAGTCTATTTTAGAAGAGTGGGATCTTTTAAAGGTTATAGGCGGAGGTATGGTAACAGTTAAAGGAATTATGGGATTGGTTCTAAATGAAGGAGTAGATTCGAAAGGTTGAGTGGAAATAGAAGGTTGATCAGGATTTACAATAGTATGTGCCATATGAGATGAAAACCTTCGGCTAAGCAAGCATACATACTGTATACCCCCCAGAAAGATGAAGAACTAGAGGAAAACAAGAATAAGAAAAGAGGGTGCTCAGAAAAAAGGATGAGGAAAAGATATGAAGATGGAGATCCTTCTGTTGGTTTACTTGGTGAACCTTCAGGAAAATATGACTATTTAGTCAACTATGGCTCTAGTCCATTTTCATACTCACTTGATTCATGTCAAAATACTAAGCTAACACAAACACCTTCTCATAAACAACCTCCTCTACCCTGTTATCAACAGTTACTCAAACAAATCTACAAAGAAAAACCCATTCACCATACACCATCTGTACTTCCACAAATCTGCATGTACCAACAGCCTTCACCATCCTTTTCGGATGAGGATTTTCCTCCTCTCTAGGAACAGACCAATCTAAACACCTAGGTGAGGAGCATGCCTTTTGTAAGAACCCCTACTGAGGTAGATCCTAAAGGACAACCATTAAAGATTTCCTCTAGAGAAGTAGTTCTAAATTGGCAGTCCTCTAATGCTTTGGCTTAGAATAAGATCCTTCGAAACATAAAATCTAAAGTTGACAAAGTTTCTGTTCAAGTTCAGAAAGTTGAAGATAGATTGACAGAAACTCAAAAGGATATGTAAGAGTTGATGATAAGGTTGCAAGCTCAGGTGGAAGCCAAGTATAAGGAAATTATGGGCATGATTGACAAAAGAGTCCAACTAGAGGAAATAAGGAAAAAATCTGTAGAAATACAGAGATTAAAAGATCAGATACGAAGGATTGAAGCAGACCTAGAATAAGTCCAGACAACCAGGAAACACATATACTATGATCCTTTTGACATACCCTTACCACCTTTGTATCCAAACAAATCTCCTGTTTTGAGAATCCCATCATTAGAAGATCAAGAGTATATGGGATTATCCTTAGACCTTTTCAACAAAAAACTCAGATCAGAAAAATTCCCTGAAGCTGAATTCCCAGATCCTTCAGACACATCCATGAAATCCTCAGAATTAGTCCAAAACCCTGAACCAAAACCTAGAGAACCATCGGCCTCAAGCATGATCGATCCTTTGGTCTCGTATGGATAAAGCCACAACTTCAATACCAAGTCTCAATATGGCAATGGCTAATTTCTCTCCATCCAGTTCAGATTCCTCTATTGAAAGTGTGGTGTCCTTTGTAGCAGATAGCTCTACAGATGATGAGCTAGTTCCTGATCAATTCATGGCAGATCCTCCTTATACTGTAGAACCTCCAGAAGAAATGGATGAAACTGATCCTCATGCAACTCTTAGAGAGGAAAGAACAAGTTCTATAAATGGAGGACCTTGGTTTAACCTGCATACTATATCCCCAGCAGTTTATAGATATAAGTTTAAGGAATTTAGAGCATGGCTTGATACACAGACGAAGAAACCAGGAGCACAAGTTTGACAAATTTTAGAGGAATTCACTACTAGAATGACAGGAAGAATGCAAGACTGTTATTCAGCTTTGGATGAATATTCTAGACTACGTCTTCTCTAATCTCCTGGACCCTTATTATTCTTAGGAACCTTGTATGCAGAGTTTGTTGGAAAACCAGGAGAAACATCAGATATTACTAGGCGAGAGTTTTTTAATACGAAATGTTGTTCCCTTCTTAAAAAGGATATGGATCTTCATTACCAAAGGATGTCCAAAAGGTTTTACCAGCTTCATGGGTGGGCTAGTCCAGACCTAAAGGAGGCCTTTATCACCTCTTTGCCTGAAATACTTACTAATGCCATGCATCAATTAATAAGACAGAAGGACCGGTCTATTAACGACTATTCCTTTGGGGAAGTTTATCAATTGATGATGCAACGTCTAAAAAAGCTGTGTAATGAGCAGAAGGTAATTACTCAGATGATGGATAGACAGAAGCAACCATCACTGAAGAAATCTTGTACGCGTTCAGATCTCAAAATCAAATGTCCTAAAGATGATAAGGAGGCTTGTGATTGTAAGCCTAAGAAGAAGAAGCATTTTTTCAAGCTCAGATCTTCTAGTCCTCAAAGAGCAGAAAAAAGAAAGAAGAAATGGCGGTTCTTTCGAAGAAAGAAGTATAAAGGACACAAAAAATCCAACAAGTGCTTCCTTTGCGGACAGAAAGGGCATTTGTC
The DNA here is from genome assembly GCA_949677035.1 of Omphalea diandra. Lineage (NCBI taxonomy): Eukaryota > Viridiplantae > Streptophyta > Magnoliopsida > Malpighiales > Euphorbiaceae > Omphalea > Omphalea diandra. The sequence goes on along the minus strand of CATIWR010089483.1, from coordinate 17,738 downwards.
AAAAAATTGTCTTAATAAGAAAGAGCAAGCATCCAGGATGATTCAACAAATCTAGATATCCATAGCCATTGATCTGGATGATGCAGACGTTGAGTGCTTATTTTCCATAGAGGATGAAGCTTCTCCGTATACTGTGTCTGCTATCCAAGAATCCTTTTCAGATGAAGAAGAAGGTTGCACAGTTCCATACTCTTGTTACGCTATGACTCTTATTATGGGCCTCACTGAAGAAAATCCTATCAAGTGACCAGTCCTGGATTTCTCTTTAGATTCATTAAAGGAAGCCCATCCGGTTCCTCTGGCCTTTATCCAAATATTCTCAGAAAAGTTTGCTAAGCCCATTAAGGTTGTAGCATTCATTGATACAGGAGCATATCTTTCAATGATCAACCCAAAAGTCTTGCCGACCCATTACTGGAAGCCTTATAAGAGATATTATCTTGCTACTAATGGGGTTGTATTCCATACAAGTTTGATAACCAGAAAGCCCATTACGGTCCAGTTCTTTCTGGGCTGTCAAGTCCATTATCAGTTCTTGGGCTCTTCTCTTCCTAACAAAGATGTGGTAATTGGGTTTGATCTTTATTGGAGACTAGCAAAGCTTCAGATTCTTCCAACAGGCTTAAAATACAAAGGTTACTTTCAGCCTTTTACTAAAGTCTCATCATTATTTCAAATGGAATCCATTTTGACTCAATATCCAATAGGCTTTGCTTCCCTCATACAAGACTTAGAAGCCCATTGTTGTGCCAACAGTCACACAAAATTCCTTTCCAAAAATCCAAATCCCTTGTGAAAAAATCCAGACTTTTTTATTAGCCTTCCGTTTAAACTAAAATGAGGATGTCAATCCTCCTAAAGCAACCTATCCTAGAATGACACCTGATGATCTTGTCCTGGCCTATAAAGAATGCTTTGAGCTTTTAAACCAAGAGCTCATTGAACCCATAAATTCGGACTGGGCTTGCCAAGCCTTTTATGTCAACAAAAGGTCGGAACAGGCCTGAGGAAAAAAAAGACTTGTCATTGATTATCAACCTCTTAACCATTTCCTAAAAGATGACAAGTTTCCACTTCCAAAAATATCCTCACTATTTGTGCACATGTCACAGGGCAAAGTTTTTTCTAAGTTTGATCTTAAGGCAGGATTCTGGCAGCTGGGGATTAGATAAAAGGACAGAGCAAAGACTGCTTTTTGCATTCCTAATTGGCACTATCAATGGACTGTTATGCCTTTCGGTCTCAAAGTATCCCCATCTCTTTTTCAAAAGGTGATGATCCGAATCTATGAGCCACTCATTCATAGTGTGCTTATCTATATTGATGACATATTGCTTTTTTCACCAGATATGGAGTCACATCAAAAGTTGCTCAAACTGTTCATTGAAATTACTAAAAGTCACGGAGTCATGTTATCTCAATCCAAGATGCATATGGCCAAAACAAAAATTGAATTCTTAGGCATGAACTTTGTTGATGGACAATACAGGCCAGGACCCCATATTGGAGCAGAATTATTAAAATTCCCAGATGACAATTTTACTCAAAAATAGACACAACAGTTCTTGGGAATCACCAATTATTTAAGGGACTTTGTTCCCTATTATACAAAAGTTGCACGACCTCTCTAACTTTTTCTAAAGAAAGATTCTCCACTATGGACTACAAAACAAACACAAGCTGTCAAAACTTTAAAAAAGATAATGCAAGACGTGTCACCTCTTCAGATTCTCTCAACAGGGAAAAAGATTTTATAAACAGATGCAAGTGATAGCTATTGGGGGGCCATATTGCTAGAAGAAAAAGACAACAAAAGGCACATCTGTGCGCATGCTAGTGGAGCTTTCAAGGCATCAGAAGAGCACTATCACTCCACTTTCAAGGAGATTTTAGCAGTAAAAAATGGAATTAAAAAGTTTGAATTCCATCTTGTCGGACATCACTTCTTCGTCCTTATGGACTGTTATTCTTTTCCAAAGATGCTTGATTTCAAAGGAAAAACTATTCCTAATCCTCAATTACTTTGTTGGAAACAATGATTCAGCAAGTACAGTTTTGAGGTTTAACATATAAAAGGAGATACAAATCTGATTCCAAATCTACTTTTAAGGCCACAAGCAATTTCTCTCATTGCAAGAACCCATACAATTCCTCTCTTTATGATGGCAACCTCCTCAAATTCATCAGAAGTTTCCACTCTTGTATCTTCTCCTTCATCAGTCCAAGGTCCTAGTTTTGCTCCAAGTTTTAGTCTGTTTGATGAAACTTTTTCTAAAAACAAGTCTTCCTCCAGAAGTTAAGACACCTGCTAATTACACCAAGATTTGTCAGATAGCTATGGAGCAACTGTTTGTTTATCAAGTAGCTCTCTTAAGGTCATATGGCCCTATCTTTATGGATATTTTGGGAATTCACCCATCTTATCCATTTCTGAAGACTTACACTTTCTTGGACTATTCTGCTATTATCAGTGGAGGATGGAGATGACCTAAGGAATTTCTAACATTCCTTTGGTATTTCTGTCATCTGTATACCATTGCTATTGAGGTTCGCCTTATCATTTATGGTCTTACCTCATAGATCTCAAGGAAAAGAAAAGATACAATCCATACATGGTCACATTTCTAGAATGGTTCCAACCTATTGACAGATGGATTAGTACTCTGAAAGCCAAATACTAGGTTTGTGAACCACATACAGCTCTCAACAAAAGGATCATTTACACCCTTCATCGTCCTTGTTTCATGGGACCATCAGGGAATACTCCACAAATTATGGCCTACATTTATCCATATAAAAACTCCAGTTTTCTATGTGGAGTGATGGAGTTGAACATTTTGAAGAATTTCGTGAATTTCAGAGACATATGTGTGGAAAGAATAAGGTAGTTCCCAAAGAGATATGGCCTTCTACATCTCAAGAAGCTCCATGGGATACTCTCCCTTCACAATATCATCAGAGTCTCAAACACTCAAGTGAACAATGGGGAAAGCTTTCCTATTATGGAGGACTGATTGATGACACTACGAGAGAACATTATGATCCTCCAGAATATTCTCAAGACCCGTATGATTACTCTCTGTAATGGGAAGAAGATAAGATCAAAAAGCAGGTGGCCCAGTGACATTATGAGGAGGATTATGACAACATGAATCTCTCTCCGTTCCATGAACCCATAATAAAGTAGAATCCTATGTTTGTAATCAGAGTGGCCCTACTATAGTCACTTTATTAAAGTTTGATTGTGAGTGTGCTTTTGTAATTATTAGTGACTTTTCTAAAAGTCACTCACTTTAGTAGGTTTGCTTTAATTAGTGGGATTGCTTTTCCAAGGATAAGATTCCTTCTTATCCTTTATCTTCTACCTATATAAGGGCAGGACTATCATTGTAAAAAAGGAAGGAGAAAAGAAATAAAAATTTCCACTTCTCTAAACATAAGTTTCTAATTCTCTCTTAACCTAAGGCTAGCATAAGTACTACTATTCAACTCCCCATCTATTTGATAAGAGATAATGTTCTGAACTATCTCTTCCATAAGTCATATACTAAGAGGAATGTGGAGCTAATCGAAAAGGTGCAGTAAGGTAGGAAAAGAGACTATGGCGCTGTTAGCCAAGGGATGTCGTTTTTAGCCTGAAGTCAAAAATTCTACTCCAATGCTGATTGAAGAAGAAATTTTCTTCTTTTGCTATTTATGATCATATCTGTATATGGCTTATGTGAATATATGGTACTAGTAGAAGACCAACTGCTTGTGTATTTAAGACTCTGGTAGAAATAAGAGTAATCAAGGCCATGGTGGAGTTCACAGTCTTAGACATTCTGATTACTTTCTCACTTTTCGTAGGAAGGTCATGGTATCATCCTCTTAGTGGAGTGACTTCTATTGTCCATTAGAAAGTTATGATCCTTTATAAAGGAGAGATTATGACCATTTGTGTTGAGGTTGGGGAAATATATCAACTTTAAATATGGTAGTTCTGCACCTTTAAAGATTTCAAATCATTAGAGTCACTAACAAATGGGTTGATCCAAAGGTAATGAGGATTATGCAAAGAATGAACTTCATTTTGGGACAGGGGTTAAGGAAAAATTCCATTGGCATATCAGAGTTTTTAGAGATTCCTACCCAGACTACTAAGAAAGGATTAGGGTACCATGATGAAGGGTTAGGGTAAAAAATAAGAGATTTGTGTGGGCTACTATCAAATTATTTTGTGAAAGAAGGCCAACCCATTAGAAAAGGAGGGCAAGGTACCATTTAGAGTAATAAGTCATTGGGCAAAGACATGGATGAACATGAGAAGGCTTTTTTCTAGCTAGATGTTAGTGAACTAGGCTATCAGAATTATCAGGACTCATCGGAGGAGGAGGATGGTAAGAAAAAAAAGGGATAATAGGTCTCAGAGACAATGGATGGTCAGGAGCCAGGTCAACATGTAGTTTTATATAGTCCTCAGTCTATATGGCCATGGGAGGATAAAAAGAAGGTTATTGATAAATAGAGGGAGCAATATGCACTAGAGCATAACTTTTGCGCTATTAGGGAATATCATGTGGAGAAAGGATCGAACTTGCTAAAGCAAAATGCATCATTTATGGACTCAAAATGAGAGTATACTGGGCCTTGTAAGTTCATTGAAGTTGCCTAGACAGGGATAAAGTTGGAGACATTGAGAGCATGATTGTGAATTCCATTAAGGAAGTAGGTGGTAAGGGAAAGAAGAATTTTGTGGCCAAAATTGAACCTGCCATAGCAGATGGAGCAACATTATGGGTAGAATTTCTGAAGATTAAGTTAGAGGATGATAAGATGAAACAAAGTTTTAAAGGAGTTGTTAAGGTTATTATCAGAACAAATCATGAGAAAGAGCAAATCCTGTGCAGAATGTTGTGAAGTTTCGACAGATAGAGTGAAGGATAAAGAATAGGAGAAGGTTCAGATAGAAGAGGCTCCAGTTAACCAGCTAGGTGAAAGAGACTTTCTTGATACTACTGATGTTCTTATTTCTAGTCTCTTTGATGACAATGATGTATTTCTTTTTAAAATTAACGCATTGAATGATGAGCTTATTTACTTGTGTGATGCATTTTTTAATTGTAGCGTGCATGACATGCATTATTTCATAAGTATATTTAATATCAATTTTGTGCATATTATTACATTTAACCGTAGCAAGTAGGAAAATCCAAAGATTTTGCTCATTGCCAGTGATGTCATAACAGAGGAGTGAAGGAAGTTTGAACAACTACATAGGAAATACCAGAGGGTTTTTGCTTGGACGTATGAGGACATGCCAGAGGATGATAAGAGAATTGAGGAACACAAAATCCTGACCTACTTATACATGAGGCTAGTGAAACAAAAATTGCAAAGGATGAGACCTAAATGGGTCTATTTAGTTAAGCATGGAAGCAGTTGGATGCAAGTTCGTAGAGTTGGTAGACGAATCGAAATGGTTAGTTAACATAGTACTAGTGTCAAAGAGTGATGGAAGGGTGAGGATGTGTGTTGACTATAGGGATCTAAACAAAGTGTGCCTAAAGGACAATTTTCATTTGACACACATAAATGTGCTAGTTGACAACATTGCAACCTATGTCACGTTAAGGATAGATTCTCCTGGTATAACCAAATTCTTATGGCTATCACAGATAAAGTGAAGATAACTTTTATTACAGAGTGGGAGATATATTGCTATAAGGTAATGCCTTTTAGGTTAAAAAATGCAGGAAGAACCTATTAGCGAATGACAACTACCCTACTATATATAAAGAGGTGGATGTGTATATGGATGATATGATGGTAAAATCAGAGACTAAGAAAAGACACTTTAAAGCTTTGAAAAAGTTTTTGAAGAGAGTTGATGAATACAATTTGAGGCTAAATCATAAAAAGTGTGTGTTCTAGGCCACCTTCGGTAAGCTATTAGGACATGTAGTCAGCAAGAAGGGAATCAAAATGGATCTGGATAAGGTAAAGCCTATTTAGGAAATGCCTACACCTAAGACAAACAGAGGTATGAGGTTTCTTGGGTTGTTTATAATATTTCAGCCTGTTCATAACAAGATTGAACCCCTCATCTATGAACCCATTTTCAAGTTGTTATGGAAGAATCAATTAATAGAGTGGAATAAGCAGTGTCAAGAGGCCTTAAAAAAGATAAAAGAGTATCTGACTAATCCATCAATGTTGAAGCCATTAAGGCTTGAAAGACCTTTAACTTTGTATTTGATAGTGAAGGATAGTTTTATAGGTGCAATGTTGGCTTAAGAAGATGAAACGGGGAGCAAACATGTAGTATATTAGCTCAATAAGAAGTTTTGTCTTATGAAGAAAAGTACAATTAGGTCGAGAAGATCTATTTAGCATTGGTCTGAGTAACAAAGAAGCTGAGGCATTACTTTTAGTCATACTTGGTAGAGGTGATCTCAAAGCTAAGCCTAATTAGATACCACCATGAGGCCATATCCCTAACAGAAAGATTGGCAAAGTGGTTGATCATGTTGACTGAATTTGATATTAAGTATATAACAAAGAAGGTGAACAAAGGATATGCAATCTCAAAAGAAAAGTCTGATCCTCCCTAGTTTTCAAATAAGGGATTAGCAACATTCAAACATCTAGGGTGAAGAGTTTACTATAATGGAGCAGTGAACAAAAAAGAGGCAGGCATAGGGGTAATTATGATTTCACCCAAAAGAGAACTCTTTCTTGTAGCTAAAAAGCTCAACTATAAGGTGACTAATAACATAGTTAAGTATGAAGCTTGTGTACTAGGGCTTGAACTCCTAAAGCAAATAAAGGTCAAAGCAACAAAGGTGTTTGGTGATTAACTATTGTTTATTTCGTAGGTAAAAGATGAATGGGAGCTGGACAAAAAACGTTTAGCCCTATACTTGGAACATCTAAAAAGGTTGGTATAAAACTTCCATAGGGTCACATTTCATCGTTTGCCAAGGGAAGAAAATGCAATGAGTGATGCTTTGGCCACCTTGGTCTCTGTTTGGTAAGGGCTTGGGGTAAGCCTATGAAGCCACTTATCATACTCCAATTTGGGACACCGTGCTACATAGGTGTAGGTACGATGTATATGTTAGTGAAAAATTGCCCCTAGTATTTTGATATAGAAAGGCTCCTAAAAGACGATGAGTACCTAAAAGCGGTTGTGAAGAAGGATAAGGATGTGATTTGGAGGTCGTCTTCGCAATTTATAATTTACATTAGGATAGTGTATAAGAGAATGCCTGATGGAGTTCATATGCGATGCCTAGCTGAATAGGAGGCCCATAAAGTTATGGAAGAGGTACATGCAGGAGTCTGTGGCCCCCATATGAATGGGAAAAAATTGGCAAAGAAAATTATGAGACTAACTAGACTACTATGGAAGATGATTGTATTCAAAAAGTTTTGAGTCATCACGAATGTTAGATTCACAGTAGCCTCAATCATTTATCACTAACAGACTTGCAGAATTTGACTTTGCCTTAGTTATTTACAACATCAGACATTGATGTAATCGAAGAAGTTAGATTGGCTTTTACAAGAGGCCATAAATACATCATAGTAGTGATGGACTACTTCTCGAAGTGGGTAGAGGCTAAGGCTTTTGATAAGTTAGAGGCAAAGCAAATGGCATGATTTATAGAAAAGAACCTCATATGTCATTATGGTCTGCCACATCATTTAGTTATAAATAATGGGATCCATTTCTAGACAGTGGTCAAGGACATGTTAAGAAAATATGAGGTGGTCCATCATAACTCGTTACCTTATAAACCGCAGGCTAACGAAGTAGTAGAAGTGAAAAATAAGAATATCAAGAACATCTTTGCCAAGATGGTTAAGACATACAAAGATTGGTCTAAGAAATTATCCTTTGCCTTATAGGGTTATCGAACTTCGATAAGGACATCGACTAGGATGACACCACAGTCTTTAGTGTATAGGATGGAGGCAATATTATCGATTGAGTTAGAAGTGAAGTTTTTATGGGTATTGATTGAATTTGACATTCTTGAGTAGTAATAGGCGAGAATAGATTTGAACAGTTAGCTTGGCTCGATGAAAGGGTATTGAAGGCCTTATGTCACATCTAGTTGTATCAAACTAGGTTAGCCTGCTCATTCAATAAGAGGGCCAAGATAAGCATGATAAAGGTTGGTGATTTGGTACTAAAGGTAACTGACCTCAGACTCAAGATCCCTAAAGGAAATTCAAGCCAAATTGGAAAGGTCCCTATGTGATCAAGTAAAGCTACTCAGGGGGAGCAATGAAATTATCTAAGATGGATGGGAATGAATTCATCGAGCCAGTGAATCTAGACCGACTCAAGAAGTATTTCATGTGAGGTGTGAAAAAAGAAGAAGAAAGGGAAAAAAAGAGAAGCCTGCTAAGTTTAAAACCTGAAAGGGTGATTTAGGTAAAATTTAGGGCATGAATAAAAGAAAAAAAAAAAAAAAGCTTGCTTGCTAAGTCGAGAACTCGAAAGGGCAGTTTAGGTAAAAATTAAATCATAACAAATAAATAAAATAAAATAAAGTTGAGAGAGTGTGACTGATCACTGAAAGACCAATGATAGGACAGCTGAGTGGCGACAGATAAGGCAACGATGTACGATTGGAGAGTCAACAAGATAAAGGCATTGAGCAAGATAATTAGATAATCTAATATGCCAATGTTAAAAGCAGAAGTCATGCATTCAATTAATGTGTCATATGTAAAGTGCAAATGGTATATGTTAAGCATAATGTCAAATGAAAATGCATTTGCATAAATAAAGTGAATTTAGTCATGCATATCCTTAAATTAGAATTAAACATAAGATAGTTTTTCTCTTATAAATGATCATTGTTTGCTACCAGCTAATGTGATGCCTAATATCTGAACATCACACAACCATGCCATGTAGTTTGTATCATCGTCAGGTTAAGGATCTTGACCAGTATAAAAGTCATAGATATAACTACTAGTATAAGTAGCCTCGACTCTATTTAAGAAGCGCTAGGATAAATTACTCTTATAAAATGAAGGAAGGAACTGCCCTTTGAATTAAGAGGCGCTAAACTGATGGCAAACGTGAGCAAAATCGTAAAATATGCCTAAAGTTAGGGTAAGGAGGATGACACAGTCTTCGTAAGTCTGTTGAGTGACTCATGATAAGTTCTACTAGGGACAACTTGATGGATGTTGACAATAGTGATAAGGGACATCCACTCAGCCCATTTGGCCTTAGTGATGGCTAGTCTAGTCAAATGATAGTTTTAATGATGCTACAGATAGTAAAGCCTTGCATCCATTAGCGGGGTAGCTGGTAGCCCTAGCCTCTCTTGCTACCATATTTAAAAGAATAAAAAGGAGAAGAAAAAGACAAATGCTCAATAGGTTGAAAACCTGAAAGGGTGGCTTAAGCAAAATTAAACAGCCTGTTGGATTGAAAACCCGTAAGGGTAGTCTATATAAAAGTTAGGGTAGTAAAAGAATAAAGAAAAAAAAAGGGAAGAGAAGGGAAAGAAAAAGAAAAGGCTGCAAGAAAAATTCATATATGAAGCAACAATGGGCTCTTTATGAAAGAATCACTGACCCCCAAAGCCACTCTGTCAAGCCATATAATAGTCTTGCCCATAATCATCAGTACTAGAGTTCTCCCTAACTCTCCCTTCAAGAGTGGAAGGATCTGCAGATTAATTTCGTTATCCTTCCTCCTCAATAAATACTCACCCATTAGAATAACAACTATAATGCGATCCTAAGCAGCTCGAGCATGACCCCCCCTTCCCCTATAGGGAAAAAAAGTGATAAAAAGGGCCATGAGAATTTTCTTGTCACCTAACATATATCTGGGCACATTCTCATCTTGCAAGTCAAATAACACCATCATCTTCCTAACATATGGGTAATCCAGTTGAGGTAATGCAATTTGATTTAGGATTGTGATGCGATAATTGACAATAACATAGAACTCCTCTAGCAAAAGGCAGATCTCTATATCTTTGAAGTGGAAAAGTATGAGTAGTGGTGTCCTATAAATCACAAATTAGCCACAAAAAGTACAAGCCAAGTCAAACAAAAGAAAGGTAATAGAGAGTAGAAAGACTAGTCCATGGTAGATTAGGCTAAACTTGGGTTGGGAGTGACCTTAGAAAATTCTTGCAATGATTTGGGAGTTAGAGGAAGTAAATGAAGAGAGCAAGTTGAGATGGGCTTTTATAGCAGCAAGCTCAAACCCATGGGTTGTACAACCCTTGACTAAGGCTGTACAACCTTCCAGCTAAGTTATACAACCCTCTTTTGTAAGGTTGTATAACCCTCTAGCTGGGTTGTACATCCCACACTCTAACAAGGCAGGGTGGGGAACACTTCATCTATTTTTAAGGTTGGTGACAATTTGGGTACTTATCCTATAAGGCATTATGTTGAGAAAGTAGCAACAACTCATGTTTTAAGATGCATACTTAAAGGGAAGAAAAAGATAGATTCCTGTATTAACAGATAAAATATCAAAATTCAATAAAAAAGGGAGGTAGTGTCACCTCAGTCTACTTAATGTGTCAAAAAATAAGGCTTTCGAATCGCCCTTAAATTGTGCAATGGTACAAATATTTATCAAATAAACTATACTAGAATAGAAGAAAAAAAAGAAAAGTATCCTAAACTACTATAAAGGAAGAGGGTCAGGGTCTTTAGAGCTCAGCTGCTTCTGCTCTTAGACAGGGTCGCCTCGGCCTAGGCATGAAGAATCTACACAAAGATGGAAAAAGAAACACTTTAGTAACAAAGCTTACATTGTAATTAAGACATAAGGAAATATAAAAGAAAATACTCACATGAGTGGTCTCAGTTGCTCAAAGGTGTAGACGGACCAAGTGATCCACAGTGACATTATAAAGTTAGTTGATGAAGTCATACAGGACTCTGCCAGACAGTCTGGCATGGACACTAGGTTTCCCACCACTACGGGCTCTACACCTCCGAAGTCGATCCTTAGGCTTATTTGCAGCCCTAAGTAGTAGCAACATTAGATGCAAAAGTGAGAGCGACAAATCTTTAAGGAGCCTATACAGTGGTACCTCGACCTGCGTGCTACAGGATATTCCCTTTATTAGCCGTATGTCGAGGGAATTCCCAACTAGTTGTCTTTGATAGAGGAAAGCTCTCCATCAATGCCCTAATCATCCAAGACCTACTGAGGTCCTAACAGAAATTAATTATTCCCCTGACAAGTAGTGTAATGCTACGGTGAGCTCCATATCCTTAAGATCCCTTGCCCAGAATAAACTTATGAGTAGACGATGTGGGACAGGGCATTCGTCCATGCCCTTACACTAATGAAAGATATGCTCACCTAGGTACCACTCCCAAATAAAGGGTCCCACCATTAGATGATGAGAGTAAAAGATGGGCTCTACCTCCGCCACCTTTAGTGGCCATATCTTTATGAGACCCCTCAAACCGAGGTGCAACTATAATAAAGATGAAAAACCACTATAAGTGTAAGACCATATATTAAAAAAATAAATAATCATAGCTCACATAATTTTATCTATGTAGGGGGAAGTACTTGGTCCAGAGTAATCGCATTTAGGTAAGTGTGCCTATTGAGCATGGAGGACTCCTCATAGGTCACGACACTCCATCGTGAGGACTTCTTGCCTATTAGCCTCCCTCCACATCATCTTAGGGGATATGCCCCTCCAGTAGGCCTAGCTCAATGTCCCATGCCTATTAGCAAAGATAACATAAGTCTTAAAGCAACAAAATAGGATTAAAGGATAAAAGATAGTTAAGAGGTACTTATGATGAGAACCCTTCAAGTACTGCACACATACCCTTTGCCCTGGGAACACCAGTCAAGGTATATGTAAAGGTACACGAGAGCTCAATTATGAAACAGGCCTAGGTCCTCTAACACTGGCACTAAGCAAAGCTCAAATTTGTCAAAGGCATTTGAGAATAAGACCCTTGATAGGGTATACAATATAAAACAACGTGTGTGTTGTTGATCACCTTATTAGGGCTATCATTAGTAACCTTAGGAGCATCAGCTTGAATGTTCGACCTTGCCATAATTCTGCTCCTATTGAGCAAGTAGTCCATCTGAAGCACTAGGTTATACATATTAGAATTTTTGGGCAAAAGAATACCTACAAATCATAACTTGGTTAAGAAGGTGAAGTCTCTAGGTGTGGTCGTCACCTCATCGATCAAAGGTAGATGGAAGGTGTGAGCTGTATCCATCCATCACTCCAGCAGTGCGTATGTCATTGTTGAATCAATCTTCAACATCTCATCTGATAAAATATGTAGGATGGTCTAAATCCCCATTCCCTCTAAGTGGGCCAAAACCCAAGAGTGCATCGTCTTATCACACTCCCCAACATGACCTATAGTCCCTACCTCCCTTTTGAAAGGCGATAATTCCCTGTGAAGGAGAAGAAGTAAAAAAGGGAACAAATAATGGAAAATACATATATGTATATTTTTTTTTTTGCATAATTATTAAGGTCAGAGTGCAAAAGAATTAGAAAAGTCTGAATTTAAAGGCAGAGAAATAATAAGTCGTAGTCATTGGGATTTAATTGCAAGTTTTAAGGAAATTATGAAAATAATTTCCTAAGAAAAATAAATAAATAAATGAATAAAATATTTTTTTAGTCAGAACCTACAAACAAAGCATTGAAAGATTGGCAGGTCAACAGAATAGATAAATAAATTATTTACAATCGCGGGTATGCACCCTAATTTTTCATCGGTTATTCTATTAATTAATTTTAATCGTTCCTTGTGCATATCACAAAGTAATGCCTTATGTTGGACTAGGGTAGTTAACCTTAAGTCTTGGACCTCTTTTGATCTTGACAAAGAGGATTGATCAGTTCTAATGTTTCATATTAAGTATTGTTTTGCAGTTTTTAGTTAATCTTTACATTGGAAGTTGGATAAAATTAAAATATCTCCAAAGTAAGCAAGTGCGCTCTAATTCGTGACCACAACTTGATAAATCGCAACCCTGAACTAGACAAAGACAGGTTGACAAAATGGACAGATGTATTCGCAGACCACTTCTCTGCTGCGACCAATTCAAAGAAAGGAAAGTCGGAGTCACAGATGAATTTGCAGTGTAAGGCTTGCCTCAGTCGCGACCACAAATTTCAAAGGAACTCAAGATGCAATCAAGTCTACAACCACAGCTTGACAAGTGTCTCAGGTAACCGTTGGAAGTCAAAAATCATGATGGAAACTTGTTGGTAGAGACCACAAACCCAAAAGAAAAAGATGAACACTTTTGGCAGAGGAATTTATGTCTAGAGTCACGACCTATATAAGATAAATCACGACCGCTATTTTTGAGAGCAGGTGAAAGACAACAACTATATTTTCCTGGTGAACTAATCAGAAGCTGCCACGTAGACTAGCTGTTATACACAAACGGGGTTTTCCTTATGGAATTTGGATTTAGCAACCACGAATGAGTAGTAGCAACCGTGAATCAACGCTGTCAAGCATTTAATGCGAAAATCTATCTAACACACTTTGATGATTTTGTACCAGTTTTATTACAATGTCTCTTTGGTGGATAGAGGCTATAAATACCTCACCAAATATATGGAAATGTAAGATAATTTATAACTTTGTACCTAAACTCTTGCAATTTTGCTACTCACTCTTTTTTATTCTTTAAGTCATTGTTGGGTGTGAGCATAAACACCAATTGTAGTAGGTTATATTGTGAGACTGTCAAAACACTAAGAGAGGTTGTTGTGTGAGCCTGTTAAAACACAAGTGTAAAGGTTATTGTGTAAGCTGCAAAACATAAGTGTATAGGTTGTTGTGTGAGCCTTCAAAACACAAGTGTGAAAGTTTAGTGTAAGCTTGAAAACAACTTTGAAAGATAGTGGAACACCCAGTTTCTAAGAATTAGGGAGTGGACGTAGGGTTGTTTATACCCGAACCACTATAATTTATGTGTTTCTTTCCTTCTCATTTCTCTTCTCTCTTTCTAATATTAATTTTTATACATTAATTCAACCGCCCTTCTTGGTGCCTAGGGCCAACAAGTGGTATTAGAGCTTAATTTCACAATCAAACCTTAATTGGGTGAACAAAGATCATGGCACAATAATGAATCCACTCACAACTCACGCTTTACTTTGATGGAACATACTATACTCATTGGAAGTATAGGATGAAGATCTATCTTGACATAGATGTGGTGGACCTTTGGGATGTGGTCATCAAGGAATGGAAGCCACCCATCAAAGTTATGGATGGTAATGAAGAATTAATCCCAAGGGAAGAATGGGTTGAAGCTCATCGGAGATCACATGGAAAAAACAAGAGAGCAATGGTCATTCTTTTAAGCTCACTCTCTAGAGAAGAGATTGAAAGAGTGCAACATTGTCAAATAACTCATGCCATTTGGAAGACTCTAGAGAACTATTATAAAGGCACAACTCTAGTCAAATCAAGCTGTTTGGAGATGTATGCAACCAAATGAGAACTCTTCATGATGAAGGAGAATGAGAGCATCACAAAAATGACAAAGAGGCTCTTGTCCATTGTCACCGACATGAAAAAGTTTGGAAGAGCTCTCACTATCTATGAGGTAAACACAAAAATCCTTAAAGCTCTTCCTCTAGATAAATTTGGTGCTAGAGTTTGCATCATACAAGAGTTAAATCCAGAGATCGAAAAAGTTTCAACTGATGTGTAGATAGGCAAACTCTTAACACATGAGTTGGCCTTACAAAAAGATAAACAAATGAAGAAGCTAAGAGTCCAAGGAGACAAACCAGTGAAAGAGAGAAGAACCATGGCTCTTAAAGCTTCAACAAAAGAAAAGAAGGTAGAGATCATCTCAAGTGATGAAGAACGTGATAAGGAAGAAGAAGAGTTAACAATGCTTTTTAGAAGGATTAAGGAGTTAATCAAGAGAAGGCAAAAAAGAAAAGGCTTTAGGAAGATAGCTCCTAATCTAAGAGAGAAATCTAATGATGTCACTTATTATGAATGTGGCAAGCAAGGCCACATCAAGTATGAGTGTCCCAAGTTAAAGAAGAAGAAGAGATAGGACAAGGAGAAGAAGAAGAGTTTTTCAGCTACTTGGGATGAAAGCTCAAGTGAAGACGAGGAAGAAAAAGAGGTTGCTAACATATGCTTTATGGCACAAGAAGATTTTACAAATGAGGTAAGTACTTCTTCTCATTCACATTTTGATTTCAAATTTGATGAGATAGATGAAGAGCTTCTAGAGGCTCTAACCATGAGTTGTGACAAGTATAAGTCATAAGTTAAAACTTATAAGAAAAGGTGTTCAAAATTAGAAGATGAATATAAGACTCTTAGTGATCTTGTAAATGAGTTGAGGACTTCTAATAAAGAACTCAAAAAATCAGTAAAAAAACTTTCCACTTCATCTTCTTCTATGGCTTCATTAAGAAAGGAGAATGACACTCTTAAAGGAGAAGTTATTGAGCTTATAAGCTCAATCTCTAAGTTTCATAAAGGAAAAGAAGCCTTGGACACATTGATTGTGTCATAAAGACCACCTCTAGTTAGACATAGTTTAGGCTTCAATGGAGCCTCCTCATCATCTCATACCACATTTGTTAGATCTTCAGAACCTCAAACATCTAGCATTGAAGTAATTGGGAAGAAAAGTGCTTCTAGCACTAAGCCTCCTAAGCCTAAAGGCAAAAGGAAGACTCTCCTAAGCTTTAGAGCCAAAACTCAAAGAGCTAACCATGCCTACATTTACAATAAAAAGCCTGGTCATACTCATAAAAAATTTTCTACTCTTACTCATCATACATGTTCATGCATGCATTCATATGACCAAGGTATGAGAAGGCCTCCTACTCATACTAAATTTGTGCAAAGGAGAAAGACTCTTAAGTCTCAACTCCAATGCAATTATTGCATGAGATTTAGACATATTAATATTCATTGATATATTAGGAAGGCTCACCTCAAATTAGAGGACCCTTCATCTTCTAACCCCCAAAGACCCAAGTATGCTTGGGTTCCTAAGAAAAGGTAACTGACTATTATTATGTAGAGGAATGTGGCAACCACCAAATCAAACAATTGACATGTGGATAGTGGATGTTCCAAGCACATGATTGGAAATAGAAAGCTATTCATGACATTGAAAGAAAAAGAAGGTGGAGATGTCACATTTGGTAATAATGCCAAGGGTAAGGTAATTGACATTGGAACCATTAGTAAGAATGGATGTTCTTTAATTGATAACGTTATTTTAGTTAGTGGCTTACAACATAATTTGTTAAGTTTAAGTCAATTGTGTGACAAAGGTAATAACCTTTGATCCTAGAGAATGCCAAGTTACCACTTTAGTGGATGATGAGGTTATTTTCAAGGGTGAAAGGAAAGGTAATACCTACTCAATTGATTTAGACAATTTGGCTAACCAATCTTTTAAGTGTCTTATGTCTTTGAGCAATGAAGCTTGGTTGTGGCATAAAAGGCTTGGGCATGTAAGCATGGATATTTTTCAAAGCCTATCCAAAGAAAAGTTAGTGGAAGGACTTCCCAAGCTAAACTTCTCCATAGGCAAGACATGTGGTCCATGCCAAATGGGGAAGCAACACCATGCCTCTCACAAAGCCAAAAATGTTGTAAGTACATCTAGATCACTTCAACTTATCCATATGGACTTGATAAAACCTACTAGAAGTTCTAGCTTAGGTAAAAAACATTATGCACTAGTCCTTGTATATGACTACTTTAGGTTCACTTAGGTATCTTTTCTAGCTCATAAGAATGATTCATTTGATGCTTTCAAAGGTTTTGCAAAAAGAGTTCAAAATGAAAAAGGTTACTTCATATCCTCTATTAGAAGTGACCATGGAAAGGAATTTCAAAATGAGTCATTTAAAAATTATTGTTTGGAGAATGGAGTTTTTCATAATTTTTCAACTCATAGAACACCCTAACAAAATGGTGTTGTAGGGAGGAAAAATAGAACATTGATTGAAATGGCTAGAACAGTGCTCAATGAGTATTCTTTAGCAAATTATTGTTGGGCCAAAGCCATTAATACCTCAAGTTATATTGCAAATAAAGTTTTCAAAAGACCCATTCTCAATAAAATATCTTATGAGCTTTGAAATAGTAGAAAACCCAAGATTTCATACTTAAGAGTATTTGGATGTAAGTGCTATATTTTGAACACCAAAGATAATCTTAGGAAATTTGATTCCAAGACCAATGAAGGAATCTTCTTGGGATATTCCACCTCAAGTAAAGCATATATAGTTTTTAACAAAAGTACAATGGTAGTTGAAGAATCTATGAATGTTGTTTTTTATGAATATAGTAAACTTGATCTTGGGAAAGGAATTTTTGTTGGTGATCTTATAGGTGATCTTAAAAAGCTGGAATTGGGTGATTTTATAAGAAGAGTTGATAAAGAAAAAGAAGAAGGTGATTCATCAAGAGTAGATGAAGACCAACATCAACATCAACAAGAACATGAGCCAAGACAAGATTTGCCCAAAGATTGGAGATTCTCCAAGTATCACCCTAAGGACTTAATCATTGATGATACTTTTAAGGGTGTAAGGACTAGATCTCAACTTTTAGATAATAATCTTGCATTTGTTTCTCAACTTGAGCCAAAGTCAATTGATGAGGCTCTTGATGATGAGAGTTGGGTACTTGCTATGCAAGAAGAACTCAATCAATTTGAGAGAAACAAGGTATGGAAACTTGTC